>JAJQKT010000031.1:0-294281 GCA_030512225.1 Rauvolfia tetraphylla
TTATTTGCCTATGTGGACCAACACTTGAAGAGGATAGAGTTAACCAAACCTATTGGAGAGTTAGTTGGGGCATGTAGCCCAACTTGGTCCATTTGACTCAAATAATTGGGTCGGATGAATTTACCACTTGAAGACTTATGTAATGGGCTTAAGTCCAAAAGGACATTATGTTTTAAAGACTTGGGGCTGCCAACCTTGTTGGATTTGTTTTATGTTGGGCTTATATGTATTATTAAGCCCAACCGCTTCTTTTCAAACCCTAGCTATAAGTAGTTTCTTTCAAACCCTAGCTATAAGTAGTCTTCTTGGAGGAAATTAGGGCAGATTTTGAGTGATATTTTGAGAGGCTGCCGCCAACCCCTAGAGAGGATTGTTTCCTCTTAATCTTGTTACTCCAAGAACCTCACTTTCACTTATCAATTCAGTTATCCGATTGTGGCGTGTAAGTGTTCTTCTTACTTGGTTAAATTCTTATTATCGGGATTGCTTAGAACAAGTTTCTAAGAGGTGTCGTAGAATTTAATTATTTTGAGTTTATAAGATTTGTTTGTTGCTCGAAATGTCGAATCTTTGTTTGTCCAAACTGAAAATTCCATCATCTATTTCGTTCTTCCGCGGGTTGCACGTCAGGTTGTATTCAAAACTTCTTTTTCAATGGTAAGACAACTAATGGTTTCAAGAAGTTTACCATTTTCAACACATAATTTTGAATTCTCATTGGATAAATCATTAATTTTGAATTTTATTTCTTTATTTCTTTTTGAAGCCTTTTTCAATTCTTCATATAGTTGTACAATCAAATCACTGGAATCAATATCATCATCACATACATTTGAAATGGAAGGTGAACATTGTACCTTATCATCAATGGTCATAAAAGCATATGTTGGCCTTTCCTTCACTGTCATCCTCGCTTTCTTGTTGATCTCAAGTTTCAGCTAATCCTTTTCCTTTCTTGACAGATTTCTTTCTATTTTTGCTGTCTCTTTCCCTTTCCAACACTTTAGGACAGTCAGCAACAAGATGCTCTGTGCTCTTGCATTCAAAGCATTGAGGTTTGTAGGATGAGGATTGTCCACTCTTCTTGACTCGATTTTCTTCCTTTCTTGATGAACTCATTTTGTAGAATCTTTTTGAACTTCCTCATCGCCATTGCAATCTCTTCTTCGCACTTTGCTTTCTCCTTCTTCTTCACTTGAAGACTGTTCTTGTTCACTCAAGTGATTTGAGGACTTGAGTACCACTTCTTTTCTTCCCTTTTCTTCATCCTCCTTGTCATTTAGCCGTTTCATCTTCATTTCATGGGTCAGTAGAGATCTAATGAGCTCTTCAAGTGGAAGAGTCTTCAAATCCTTGGACTCCTCAATAGAAAGTGTCTTAGGCTGCCAAGATTTTGGTAGAGCATCTAAAATCTTCTGTTTTGCTCTCCCATAGTATAGCTTTTACCATAAGCTTTCAAGCCATTAAAAAATGTTAGTAAATCTTGTAAATATATCACTAACATTTTTCACTGTTTCATGGTAAACAACTCATAATCTCTAACAAGAATAGCAAGTTTGGATTCTTTAACTTGATTAGTACCTTCATGTGTAATTTGGAGTAATCTCCACATGTCATGAGCAGAATCACATCCACTAACTCTATTGTTTTAAGTAACATCTAAAGCACAACTTAATATATTCATGGCCTGATAATTTAAAGTCATTTTCTTAGAATCATGCTCATCAAATTCATCGAGTGGACTTGGGTTACGAGGTTATTCCATCTGCACTAATTTACATTGGGACATAAGGACCTTTCTCAATTATGTTCCACAAATCAAAATTGATAGAACAAATATAAATTTTAACTCTAGATTTTTAGAAAGTGTAATTTTTTCCATCAAACAAAGGTGGTCTATTTGTGGAGGATCCTTCTAGGTAAGGTAGGTTTGACATATTAGCCATAGGAACTTTGTCTTCTAGGTTGTAAAACCACACAAAGAAGCTCTAGCTCTGATACCAATTGAAATACCTAAGAGAGGGAGGTGAATTAGGTATTTGGATAATTTTTAGAAAAACAAACCTTTTATGCGTTTAGAACAAGAACATATTATATGAGCAAAATAGAGACAATTTATAGCAAAGCAATGGAAGAAAACAATAGCAAAGAACTCAAACAATTTATAGTGGTTCGATCCTCAAGATCTACGTCCACTACCTTAAGCTCACACTTAAGGATTTCAAACAATCTACTAATTGCTTAGTTTTACAAATTACAAGAGAGGCTCACCATGCTATGGTTTTACACTCACAACCTCTTCTAGTAACTTTTACAATACAAGGCTCACCAAACACAATGGTTTTATATCTCAAACAACCTTGAATCTCAACTTCAAGGATCACCCTTATCTAAAGGGTTTTATGTTACCAAGATAACCTTCCTAGAGCTAGTAGAACAATACAATTTGATAAATAAAGGAGAGTGTGTAGATGTTACCACTTGTTGGTAGATATTACACAAAGTTGCACCTTCACCCTTTGATATCTTTGGATTGATCAATTGAATGCACAATACATAAGAGAGCTTAAGAAATGTTTGCTAAAGGCTTTTGAATGCTTAGAGTTTTCAAGAGTTCAAAGCTTACAAAAGATTACACGTTTATAGCTTTTATAGAATTTGAAAATCAGTTTTTCCGGCTATAAAACGGCTAGTTAATGACTATTTTCAGGGAAATTGAACGATCAGATTCCCGCTTGCTGCGTCCGAATCTTCTTCCGAATTTCTTTGAAAAAACAGTGATCATGCTTAAGGCTAAAAATTTGGACGACCGAATTTTTCTTCATGCGTCCAAATCTTTTTCCAAATTTCTCTAGAAGAACGGTAGCAAACTTTTGCTACAAAATTCGGACGACCAATTTTTTTGAAGCATATTCAAACTTTGTAAAATCATTTGAGATTAAACTTCAATAAGTTTGAAAAACATTTGATATGTATAGAAAACTTATTTAGACATATATAATTTTGAAAACCAAAAATCAAATTCCTTTGATCATATAAAGTTTACTTAAAAATATTTTTAGGACACATCACCACATTCATCAAAAAGTTCATTCAAAGCCTTTTAAGATCATAAGACTCATTTTATGCTCTCTTATGCATTCAATGATAACTAACACATACAAGTGTAGAGTTTACATAGAGATTTACCTACTAAGTATATACACTCTACACTTCAAGTCTTCAATGCCTTTAGATCATCTAAGAACAACCTTCTTCAAACTTCAATCACTTTGCTTTACTGAAGTTGTGCTTGCACTTTGGCTTCAAAGCAATGAGACTTCATACTTCTTAGTTCACAAACCTATCACACAACATACAAGCATATTAGTCCTCATCAATATTTATCATTAATCAAAACTACATGATTTTCCCTTAGGGCTAACAATATTTAAAACCACTTGAGAAATCTTTCTCAAGTGTTCTTCATATTCTTGACTCTAGCTTCTAAACCATGGTTCGAACCTCAGCCACTTACTCCAAATCCAAAACCAATTAGGTTAGGGTTTTGAGATGTTTATTTATATAGGATCTTTTTAGGGTTTGTAACATCAACATTATGTCATTGATATTTTTGGTGAGAATACATACTCTCTTTGGTTCTTGAAAGAACTTTTTGAACTTAACAAGTTATTCAACTTGTGGCGTTCATCTCTTTCAATTATACCTTAAGTTCTTGTCTTTATAGATAACGGGTTTGAGGTTTCTGTTTATACCTTTGGTTCTTGGGTTATATATCCAACGGGTTAAGGGTTCCCTGAATCCTTTTTCATACATCCTTGGGTGTTTGTGGAAGTTTCTTTGTTAGGGTTACGGGTTTCTATACCTAGGGTTTGCATCATCTTGGTATCAGAGCAAAGTGCTGTGAATCAAGTTTTTACTATCTTTCGCTTTTTCCTATATTTGATTTTTCGTTGTTGATTTTGTTGTTATCCAGTGTCTCCTTCTAGTCACCTACCTTCTTCCAAAGTTCTATTCTTTTGTTTGTGTTCTTGGTGTCAAAGTTGTGCCCTTTGTGAGTTACAAAAAAAAAGAAAAAATTATCCAAAAAAACAAAAAAAAATAGTCCCAAAAAAAGAGGGAAAAAATCGTCCAAAAAAACAGAAAAAAGGAAGACCAAAGAAAGAAGGTCGAGTTGAGATTCTAATTTCTTCATAATTCCTTTTAGGAAAGCAAAAAAAAGCTGTTACCTATTCTGATTTCTTCCTAATTCCTTTTAGGAAAGCAAAAAAAAAGTTGTTTCTTATTCTAATTTCCTTCTAATTCCTTTTAGGAAAGCAAAAAAAAAAAAGGTTGTTTCCTATTCTGATTTCTTCCATTCTTTTTAGTAAGTAGGAGATTTAATTGACTAAATTCACATTTCTTTCTAATAATTTAGTTTCATTACTCTCTTTGACTTCCGTAATTTCATTTACATCATCTGGTTGTTGAATTGCTACAAACTTGACTACTTGATTTGATTGATTAGTTCTCAAAGAACTAAAGGAGAGTTTGTTGAGTGGTAAAAGGATGAGTGTTAGATCATTACAAGAAAAACCTAAAATAGAGAGATACACGAGAGAAAGTGAGAATTATTTTTTACTAATCTTTAAAATTGCAGCATACATGATGGCTTCAAGGAACACTTGGAAAGTTCTTCTAGTGCACAAGAGTCTTTTGTCATGTAGGCCATGCAACAAGAATTCCAAAGGCTACACACGGCGATGGAGGATATTAAAGATCAAAGCTCGAATGGTCATGAGCAAATCTTAGCTACTATGCCGAAAGGCGAGCTAAGAAGGAACCCCATTGCAACTTTTAATGTGCCGTAAGTTGCGAGGAGATCTACAAGAGTTGAACATGAGGAAAAGTGTTATGAGAGTTCATGGTATGATGAAGGAATGAGGAATACTAAGTATAGAGGGATTTATGAAGTAGGAGGCAGAAGGAAAAATCATCATGAAGGAAAGATTGGAAATGGTGTAGAAGAATGGAAGGGTTATGAGGTTTATGGAAAGGGAAAGAGTAGGTTAGCTATTGCAAGTTGCACTTATCTAGTTTCGAAGGGAAATTTGAACCAAAAACCCTACTTGGAATGGGAAAAGAGTGTGGATATAGTCTTTACATGTTACAAGTTGATGGAGGAGGAAAAAGCTAAGGTTAGTTGTGGGATCCTTTACTCACTTTGCCGTTACATGGTAGGATATGCATAAGAAATCTAGAAAGAAGAAGGGAGAAATCCATTAAGTCATGGTGTGAGTTAAAGGAAGTAATGAGGTTGGACTTTGGAGTCAAGCATTTCAAATGTTTAAAAAGACTAGAGCAGAAAAAGAAGAACAAGAGCGAGGGCGGAGCTATCATAGCACTTGGAAAGGAAAACACAAGGGGAAACTATTGAACCTCAAAAGGGTAATGAAGTTGTGGGAGAACCAACAAAGAATGATGAAGAAGTTGAGTGTAAAGCTAATGATGGATAATTACAAACAAGAAGTTTGTCCTACTTTGTTCTAGAAAAGTGAGGATGTTGAGAGAACAAAAAAGAAAACAGGGACCATGAGCTTAAAAAGAAAGGAGTGTAGAGTGTGAGCTTGACAAAATGAGAGTGACTATGAGGGAAAAGAAAAAAGGGTGCATGAGAGAAAAGTTGAGCTTGAAGATTCTAGAGAAGAGAGATAAAAAATAACATGAGTGAATTTGAAAAAGAAAGAGAGTGCGATAGTGCTATAATTCGAAAGCCACTTATGAACTCACTTTCAAGTGAGGAGTCGAGCTTATTTTCTAACAAATTAACTCATTTTTTGCCTAGTGCTTATTCATTTGTGGAGGATTTTGGAGCTTCAAGTAAGATGATAGAAGGAAAGCTTGGCATGAAAATCATAAAAAAACCAATAAGCTTCTTTCCTTATTTTTGTAGTCCATGCTTTGAATTTTTCTTTAAGGAGGATAAATTGTTCTTACCTGCTTGCTATTATCTTGTGACTTGTCTTAAGAATCTTGACTATACTTTCTTAAATGATGTTTCTTTTGTTCATAGGAATCATTTGAAAAAGTGCTTGAATGATCAAAGAAGTTCTCTTGATATTAACGGCTCTACATATGCCTCGTTAGTTGAAGATGATCATGTGATAAATATGTGTAGAAATTTTGATATTGAGAGAATTCTAGAAAATATGCATGCTTTCTTGTTGAAAAACTCGTGTAAAGAGCTTGTGTTGCTTCAGAATGGTCACGCACCTATTTCATATCTTGAGATATCTTGTAATTTAGAATCATTGCATATTTTTGAACAACTAAATTTGTGTGATTTTGGAAAATGTGCAAGAAAAGTTTTCCATGAGATTGATATGTTGGGATTTGCTACTTATATACCGCATGAGTTTAAATTTATGCATGTGCTTGAAGGAAGTTGTCATTTCCATTTGCCATTTAAAGACCCATTTATTGAATCAATTTGTTCCTTCCATTTTAATGAGATGACTTATGTGGTGAAGGGAACAGAATTTTTGTATAAGTTACCTTTGTTGCAATGTTTTGATGAGCCTTGGTTGAAGAGAATGCATCCTATTCCCTTGATATGTGCTAAAATGTTTCATTTTTATATGAGATTCTTTGCTCAAAAGGTTGCATATTGCTTGGATCCATTTATGTACGTCCCTTCCTTATTTTGCATTGGTTTCTTTTGAACTTATTACATGCTCCCGATGATGTAGGAGTAGATTCAAGGATGAATCTTTTCGAGGAGAGAGGGAATGATGAGAATCAAGAGGTGCCAAACTCAAGTGATCAAGATCCATTGAAGATGTCCCACTTTGGTCCAATAACAAGGTGGGTTTTCAAGGCTATATTATGTACAAGATAGATCAACAATCATTAATTTACTACAAGCAAGTTGTCCAACCACTTTGGAGTCCATTGGGCAGCCAAATTGATGTACAAGATAGCAAATTGATGGGCACAAAAAGTCAGCATAAGGGCTGGACAGAAATTTCCTAAATTTTAGGAGTCTTTTTAATTAGTTTTTTAAGTTTGTTTGGGTTGAGAACTTTTAATTATTAAAGCCCATATTCATTCTTTTTATTTTAATCCTTAGCAGATTTAATTAGCTGCAAATCCAAGCCCATTAAGGACTTGTGTTTTCAGTCACTTACTCCAAATCCAAAACTAATTAGGTTAGGGTTTTGAGATGTTTATTTATATAGGATCTTTTCAGGGTTTCAGAACATCAACATTATGTCATTGATATTTTGGTGAGAATACATACTCTCTTTGGTTCTTGAAAGAACTTTTTGAACTTACCAAGTTATTCAACTTGTGGCGTTCATCTCTTTAAATTATACCTTAAGTTATTGTCTTTATAGATAACGGGTTTAAGGTTTCTGTTTATAGCTTTGGTTCTTGGGTCATATATCCAACGGGTTAAGGGTTCTTAAAGCCTTTCTCGCACATCCTTGGTCGTTTGTGGAAGTTTGTTGTTGGGTTCTGGGTTTCTATACCTAGGGTTTGCATCACAACCACAGAATGACGATCTTTCAATGGTGTATTTTGCACAAGGAAGATCAATGATGGTGAATTTATTACATGCAAGCTGCCCATCCGCTTGGGAGTCTATTGGGCTGCCAAATTGATGTCCAAGATAGCAAATTGATGGGCTCAAAAAGTTAGCCTAAAGACTGGACGAAATTCCCTAAATTTTAGGAGTCTTTTAATTAGTTTTTAAGTTTGTTTGGGATGAGAACTTTTAATTATTAAAGCCCATATTCATTCTTTTATTTTAATCCTTAGTAGATTTAATTAGCTGCAAATCCAAACCCATTAAGGACTTGTGTTTTCAGCCACTTACTCCAAATCCAAAACCAATTAGGTTAGAGTTTAGAGATGTCTATTTATATAGGATCTTTTTAGGGTTTCAGAACATTAGGTCATTGATATTTTGGTGAGAATATATACTCTCTTTGTTTCTTGAAAGAACTTTTTGAACTTATCAAGTTTTTCAACTTGTGGCGTTCATCTCTTTGAATTATACCTTAAGTTCTTGTCTTGATAGATAACGGGTTTAAGGTTTCTATTTATTCCTTTGGTTCTTGGGTCATATATCCAATGTGCTAAGGGTTCTTGAAGCCTTTTTTCACACATTCTTAGGGTGTTTGTGGAAGTTTGTTGTTGGGTTCTAGGTTTCTATACCTAGGGTTTGCATCAACTTCACTTCTGGCCTTTGGAATCTTGAATTTTAACCTTTGAGCGCAAGGCAATTTGAAAGATTTTCAAGTAATTTTGATGTAAAACAAGTTAGAGCTTGAAGGATTTCTAAAGTTCAAAAGTTCTACTAAAAATCTGGAGTTTATGGCTTTTATAGACTTTGAGATTCAAATTCAACGTTCATAAAACGAGTAGTAAACACTAGTTTCTGAGGAGTTCGGATGTCCAAACTTGATCATTCGTGTCCGAATTTGCATCCAAATTTTTTTTGAAAGTACTGTTCACGAAAAACAGTGTATTGTTCACTGTTCACTTTTCATATTCAAACAACCAAACTTGACCATCTGCGTTCGAACTTGCGTTCAAATTTCTCTGGAAAAATAGCCGGTACTATTCACAGTGCAAGGAGAATTCGTACGACCAAATTTTCATTCTACATCCAAACTTTCATTTGATTTTTCAAAATTTTGTCAAAAATTATTCAAAACAATTCAAACAAGTTAGAAAACATTCTTGCCTAAAAGATATGTCCTTTTTTTTTTTTAACGAAGCAAATATCCAGAAACTAAGAACACAGACTAAGTAAAACATAAAGATGTTCACAACAAAGCACAAAAAAAAAAAAAATTAAAACAAGCAAAACATTGGTTTACACAAAACAAAAGCACAGCCAAACAAGCATTTTCTTTCACGCCTAATACTCCTCGCCATCATCATCCTCTCCTTCAGCGGACTCAGCACCAACTTCCTCATAGTCCTTCTCTCGGTGCAGCCAAATCCTCGCGAGCTTCGGGAAAATTCACCTTCTTCCATACCTCACCAACATACCGAGTGCACGAAAGCACGCTTGGCATACATCGGATCAAACTTGTGATCAATCCTTGAGAAAACTTCCGCAACACTGGGGTAGAATTTGAAATCATACAAACGACTCTCGGACCTTGGCCAAGTCGCCACCGGCACCACAGATAGGGGGCTGATAGTTTATGCCACACTTGAAACTGAGTTGGGCACCAATCCACGAATTGGATAGTTCTATTGGTCTTGATGGTAGCCACAGCAACATTCACATCCTTGGGGACAACATCTCCTCTCGTACATCAGGCAGCAGAGCCATGTACTTTCCATGGCGAGGATCACATTTCACCATCATAGAAGAAGGCTCAAAAGCAGTGTTGGTGATTTCTGCAATGAGAGTTGCTCATGGTAGGCCTTCTCGGCAGATATAACGAGTGCATACGAGGAAAGCATGAAGTGGATTCTTGGGTATGGGACCAGAGTTAGTCCGGAACTCATTGACATCAACATTCGAGTGCCCCCATCAAAACGAAGAGAGGCGATCAATGAAGAAATCACCCGAGAGATGAGACGATTGAGATTCGTGTAGGTGGGGACGCTCAATGTCCAATGACTTGCGACAAATGTCATAAATAGCCTCATTGTCAAGGAGAACAAAGCAACATCAGTGTGCTCCCGAAGTGAGTGAGTGGAGAGTGCTGAGTTGTATGGTTCAACCACAGCGGTGGAGACTCGAGGAGAAGGGTATATGGTGAACCCGAGCTTGGATTTCTTTCCATAATCAACGGAAAGCCTCTCAAGCAACAAGGATCCCAACCTGGATCCAGGTTCCCACCACCCACAGACATGGAACACCAAAAATCCTTGGAGCCCAGTAGACTTGTTCCGCAAGCTTTCTAATCCTATCCAAGCACGGATCCACAATTTCTTTCCAATTGTGTAGTGTCCACGAGCGAAGTTGTTGGCGCGTCTTCTTTGCAGTCGATGAGTTGCTCGAGATGGAACAATTGGCGGTAGGTTCCGGTCCTCACTTCGTCGATGACAGTGGGTTCCGGATCAACAAACACCGCTCGAGGGACGTGTTTGCCGGCTCGGTTTCGCTAAAGAAGGTATTGAAGGCATCATCCCCGCCTCCCACGAGTATGGTCGGGACGGCATTTGCCCATCGAGCTGAATGCCGTGTTCAAGGCGAGAGAGTTCCCAACGGGCATTTCCGACCGAATGCCGGCCCGACCAATGTGGATTGAAATGCACTCTCTCATTTTCATCTGTTTGATTTGTGGAAAACGATTAGGGACGTGAGGAGATGAAGAGAAGAGGAGAGAAAGAGACACCAGGGGCCAGTATACGAAGACGTCTCGGATCGAGAAATGCTCTGCGGATCTCGGGGATCAAGATATGTCATTAAAGACCTTTTTTAAGTGCAAAAACCATTGATGAAAACTTGATAATTCAAGTAAGTTCAAAACTATTGAAACCATTCAAATCAAGTTTTGTGCTCTCAATTACAACTCATAGATTCCAAGACTTAAGAGTGTAGGGTTTACAAAGTTTACCTAGTAGGCACATGTAACCTAAACTTCATGTCTTCAAAGCTTTCAATCGTCTTGAATAAACTCTTCAATCTTCAATCAGTTTAACATATTTGAGTTGTTCTTGCATTGTGGCTTCAAGGCAATGAGAACTCTTTGCTTCTTAATCTAAAAATCCTATCACACAAATAGCATATGAATTAGTCCATATCAATATTTGTCATTAATCAAAACTAATCAAAACTACATGATTTGCCCTTAAGGCTGACAATCTCCCCCTTTTTGATGATGAAAAACTTTGATGCAAAATGTAATGAATTTAAAGCAATGTAGTACAAAGAAGCATTAATGTCAATGATAAATAATAATCAATTTAGCACTTTGACATTTAAATGGCTCAATATGAGCCTATGACCTAACCAACCTCCATTACCTCCTTCCTTGCAAATACTAAGATAGAAGATAAAGCATTTAAGCATTAAGAAAACTTCTAAAAGAGGTTTTGAAAGTCAGAAAACATTTTCAATGCTCTCCCTTAGATTGTACTCATTTTTTAGAAAATATTTGAACTGAGGACTATTCGTCCAAACTGCAATAAATACAACATAATGAATGTTTAAAGTGAAATAAAGCTTTTCTAAGGTTGTTCAAACATAGTAGAAGAGATTAAAACATATTTGAATCAATTTGAACAACAAAAGAGCACTTTTTGTCAACAGAATATAGATGCATCGAATTTTAGAACATGCATCGGAATTTTGAAATTCCAAATCCGAACTTTAAAAATATGTGAGATGAAGGCTGCAATTTTTGAAAATAAGTTTTTCTAAGGTTGTTCAAATATGTTAGGAAAGATTGAGACATTTTTCAAACAATTTGAACAACATAAAAATATTTTTGACAAGAAAGTTTGGATGCATTGGAATTTTTGGTCTGCATCCGAAATTCAAGTCCGAACTTTTGGTAGCAAGTTTGAGATGATGATTTTGCATTTTTAAAAGAACTATAAAAGTACTCAAATATGTGTAGTCACAATGGCACTTAATTTAGCTTTGCAAAATCACAAAACTCATACATACAATTGTTTTCATGAGGTAAACTAAAATCTTAAGTCAAATTGAGAATAGTACTCAACCATATTCAAAATCTCATAAAACAATCAATTTCAATTTAAATTCTAAGTACAGCCAAAATAAACATCAAACTGTGAAATATAACAGAGTTTACACAAAATACATAGCACAATTTGTCACAACACAGTTTACACAAAATACATAGCACATAGCACATTTTGTCCATCATTCTTTCTCCCCATTTTGTCATCACTCAAAGATGGAGTTAATAAAAATGAGACAACATTATCACAATCAGAATGATTAAGTGTTATATCATATATAAGAAGTTTATCGACCAATTCTCATTTGGCAATTTTCAACTAGGGTCGACATTTAGCAAACTTCAAGGAAATAACATCTCAACCGAACAACAATAAGCAGCATTTAGCATTTTAGCACATTTTGGAAATTTCACTTCTTCACCCCTTTATCATCAGTTGGATTGATACCAATTGAACTTGGGATGATCAAAGTATCATTAACCAAAGAAACTCTCAACACTAATGTTTCATCATTGAGCTTCACAAAATCATTATAGAAATTAAAGAAAAGTAAAGAAATTGCATAAGCCAAGCTAGAAATGAAGCACATAAGTTACACTAAGCACATCTAAGTAAATAAATCAGTAAAGAGAGATAGGATTAAAGAGATGCTTAATCTTTGATTTTGGTCATCGTCTTCACTCCATATTTGTTGGTAGTGATTGCCATGTCTCTTTTGAGCTCGATGTGAAGTGGCCCCTCACTTGCTTTCTTTTTACGGTGTAGTTTGGGTTAGGAATAGTAGTCAAACGGGAAGATCTCCTTGTACCCTTCTTTTTGATCACGTGCTTGACTCTTCATTTGCTAAAAGAGATAGTAGATGGTGAGGTGATTTCGGCTCTCTCTATTAATGTCCCTTCTCGGCTTCCTCTTTCTTGTGGCTCCTCTTGTACATCTTCATTCTTTCTTCTTGTCTTGCCATGAATTCGTTGTTGCCTCCATGATCATCATCCCCATTATCATCTTCATTACCACTGTCATCATCTTCATTATCATCTTTCTCTTTTTATCTTCCTTATCTTCATCATCATCCATTTCTCCTCTTTCTTGAGGTCTAGAGGTTCCTTCACCACTTTAAACATTTCTCATTAATATCTTCTCTATGTGCTTCACTCTATTTTCCAAACCATCTAGTTTTCCAAGAACCATTGGAGCTAAGGATTGAAAGAACTTGTACATTTTTTTTCATTTCCTTGATGTGGTTGTTCAAAGCTTCTTGAAATGCCTTAGCAACGATGGTGTCTGCTCTAGTAATACCTTAACCACTAGGATGTTTCTCCCCCTCACTTGATGAGTCATGCCTCCTCTTTGTCTTCATTTCCCTTGCCAATGTTTCTTCTTCAACTTCTTCTTCTTCAACTTCTTCACTTTCTTTAACCTCTTCTCTTCTTAAAGGAGTTTCTCTTTTTGTTCTCCATATTCCATCCTCATCAAGAACTAACTCCATCCTTTTAAGAGAATAATTGGTGTAGATTTCTCCAATCTTGAAAGCTTGTCCTCTTACGGGAAGTTTGACTTGGAAGTGTTTGAAGATCCTTGTTAATAATCTCCCATAAGGTAAGGCTTTGTTAACCTTTTTTCTTGCACTAATCATATGCCTTAATGCCATGAATCCAAATTTTAGTCTTCTATGCTCATGCAAGGCAAGCATAATCACCATGTGCATATTACCAATAGATGATTTATGTTCAAAATTAGGGATGATCATGGTGGTAATCATGTGATGCATAACCCTTCCTCTAGCATCAAAGGCTTTGATTTTTCTTTCCCTAATGGACCTAAATCTCCTACCATTTGTGAAATTCTTTTCAAATCTTTCATTCGTGAACAATTCATAAATAAAGCAATGTTGACCCAAAAAATAATATTTAGCACCAATGTCATCAACACCACAAATACAATTAACTAGAGCATCATTAAACTCAAAGGCCACTTGAGACACTGTAGATGAATACCATTGAATAATGCTATCCCCAACATGCTCAATCATTGCTTCTTTAAGATTAGCATAAAATTCATAGACAAGAGTAGGATAATAATCTTCATTTACACCAAGTAAACTACTCCAACCAATTTCACCAAAAATAGATAGCACGCTACCCATATTGGAGAGTTTATCCACATCTACTCTATGGCCATGAATGATTTTTCTGCTTCTTTTACTCCATTCTTCAAATTCAGCGGCAGCCTTGATGGAGATGAATCTGTCCACTCCAGATGAGGTTTGAGGGATTCGAATTCTTCTAGGTTCGTTGATGATTAATCCACCATCACTTTCCTTTGCTTTGCCCTTTCCTTTTTCAACATTTACTTTCTTTATTCTCACCATGGTGTTTTTCTTTGAGAGAAAGTGAATTATAAGGTGTATTTAGGGCTTAGAACTCGAAAATGCTAGTGATTTGAAGTGAAGATGGTGAAATCACAGAGAAATTTGGGTTTGGATGCAGGTGGGTCGTGTGGGTTTTGAAGGAAGAGAGAATTCGAAAGTTTAGAAATGAGAGGAATAACTGTTTGATTCTATTTAAAAGCTGTTGTACCCGCACAGTTCGGATGATCGAATATTCTGGTCTGCATCCGAACTCGCGTCGGAACTTCTCAGTTTCTTCAGTTTTAGCAAATTTGGGCGATCAAATTTTTTGTCATGCGTCTAAATCTTTCTGTCCAGAATTTTCTGGAGAAAGTTTGGACGTCCGAATTTGACTTCAGGCATCCGAATTATGCATCCGAATATTCCCTATTTTCACCATACTTTAAGAGACACATTAGTAATTGAATTTTGAAATATCCCAAGAGTTTTCTTAGGTAACAAAACCTTTATTCGACCAAAAGCTTGATAAATATATTAGCACTTTGATCCTTTCTATTCACATAGTCCAAGCATATATCAACTTTAGCTACATGATCATGAATAAGATGAAGTTTAATCTCTATATGCTTAGTCCTAGTGTTGAATTGAATTTATGGTCAGATTTACAGCACTAGTGTTATTATATAAAATGAGTGCACCTTTGAAGTCTAAGCAAAATTAAGTAAAGCGTGCTTTTTCCACAACACTTGAGCACAACAACTACCGGCGGCGATATATTCGACTTCGGCTGTAAATAATGATGCATAAGCTTGTTATTTGCTATAACAAGAGACAAAACAATTACCAAGAAAATGACCACTAGTACTTTAATACTTGACTTTACATCTAACAAAGTCGTACTCAGTCGTATATGTAACAAGATTGAAAGAAGATGATTTTGTAGCCAAAGTCCATAATCAAATGCATTAATGAGATAATGAAGAGTACGATTAATGAGAATCAAATGAGACTCTTTTGGATAATATTAAAATCTAGTACATAAGCATATGGTAAACATAATCTCCGGTGTAGTTGTGGTAAGTAAACTACCAATCATACCTCTATATATCTTTCCATATTTATCAAGTTTGGTTGATGAACTCATTGAAGTGCTTATACCTTTTTCTTGATCCATTCCAAATCTTCTTCAAGAGCTTTTTGGTATACTTGGATTGATTTATAAAAACGTCATCCTTGGTTTGCTTGATTTGTAATCCAAGAAAGAAGTTGAGTTCTATCATGCTCATTTTGAACTCGCTTTGCATCCACTTGGCAACTTCATCACAAAGTGAAACATTAGTAGCACCAAATATGATATCATCAACATATATATTTGCACAAGTAAAAGATCATTATTGCAAGAGGATTTTATGAAAGGAGTAGTGTCAACCTTTCCTCTTGAAAATCTTTTTCAAAAGAAGAAAACCACTCAATCTTTCATACCAAGCTTCTAGGATCTTGTTTTAAATCATCCAAAGCTTTGGATAATTTGAAAACATGGTTAGGAAACTTTTCATGATCAAAACCGGGTGATTGTTCCACATAAACCTCTTCCTTAATAGAACCATTTAGAAAAGCACTTTTGACATTCATTTGAAATAACTTAAAACCTTTAAAGCAAGTAAAAGTCAAAAGCATTCTTATGGACTCAAGTCTAGCATTCGGAGCAAAGGTTTCATCATAATTAATTCATTCTTCTTGATTGAATCCTTGGGTGACAAATCTAGATTTATTTCTTACACCTTCCCCTGATTTATTCAATTTATTTCTAAAATCCATTTTGAGCCAATAATAGGGTAATCATTAATATTCTTAAGCTCATTGTGAGATAAAAGTGCAAAGTTGTCAATGAGTACTGTCTCATTCTAACATCTTGTGATACATCACCAATGATTTGCTCCTTAGGGTGGCCTCTTGCATATCTTAGATTCTTTGGTAGCTCTTGGTCACCCCTAGGTTGGTTATCTTGTTATTGCTTACTCATCTCTTCTTCATTGGCATGATCTTTCACGGTTGAAGCTTGAAGATGAGTTTGCTTATCATTCATGAAAGCACCTGCATCATCATCATCTCTTCTATCCAAATAGATGTTAGACTCATCAAAACTTACATATATGGTTTCCTCAACACATAAAGTTCTTTTTATTGTATAACTCTATAAGCCTTGTTGTTAGAGGAATAACCAAGGAATATCCCTTTACCCGATTTTCTACCAACTTTTCCCAAGTTGTTGCACATATTCAATATAAAGAACTTGCAATCAAACACTTTGAAATAGGCAAAATAGGCTAGTGGTATTCAATATAAAGCACTTTGTTACACATATTCATGTATATTTGATATAACTTGTCATGCATGTTCAAATTCTAGGGTATTCTATCAAATAGAAGTTCAAAAGATGTTTTTCTCAAAAATGGCTTCAAAAGAACTCTATTCAAAATATAACAAGCAGTGTTTTCAGCTTTGTCCCAAACATATTTTGATAAAGAATTTTCACCAAGCCTAGACTTAGTCATTTCTTGTGAAGTATGATTTTTCTTTTCAACAACTCCATTTTATTGAGGTGTTTTGGCAGCTGAAAAAGTTTGTGAACAATCCCATTCTCATCACAAAGTTTTGTAAAATCTTGATTGTAAAATTCTCTCCCATTGTCACTTCTAACGAAAATCAATTTGCACTCAAAGGGAGATTTGGACCTTTTTGTAAAGTCTTACCAATTCATAAAAAAACTTCATCCTTTTGAGATAGAAAGATCATCCATGTAAATCTTGAGAAATCATCAATAATTACATATGAATACCTTTTACCACCAAGACTAGTGATCTTCATTTGTCCAAAACAATCCATATAAACAACTTTAAGAGGTTTTGAAGTGAAAATCATTTTCTTAGGTCTGAAAGAAAATTTTGTTTGTTTTTCATATTGGTGAGTATTAAAAGGATGATTTTTCCCAAAATGAATTTTTGGTAATCCTTTAACAAGTTCTTAAAAAAATTCAACAAGTCCATGCTAACATGATCAAGTTTACTAGCCATAAATAACCGTCATTATCATGAATGAAAAATCATATAAATTCATAAGCAACAAGTTCATCAAGGCAAGGCACATAACCATTACTAATACAATTTGCAACAAAAATAGTTCTACCATTAACATTATCAAGTATAATGCAAGTATTACATTTAAATTCAACTTTTCAATCATTATCACATAATTGACTAATGTTAAGCAAGTTATATTTCAAATCACCAATGAGAAAAAACTGGTTTAATGAGGGAGGAAGAATCTTTACCAATGTTACGACTGAACTTGACCATTTGCGTCCGAACTTGCGTTCGAACTTTTTTGGAAAAATAGTCGGTATTGTTCACTTTTCACATTCGAATGACCAAATTTGACCATCTGCGTCCAACCTTGCATCTGAATTTCTATGAAAAAATAGTCGGTACTGTTCACAGTGTAGGAAAAATTTGTACGACCAAATTTTCATTCTGCATCCGAACTTTCATTCGAATTTTCAAAACTTTGTCAAAAATTATTCAAATAAATTCAAACAAGTTGGAAAACATTCTTGCCTAAAAGATAAGTCATTAAAGACCTTTTAAGTGTAAAAACCATTGATGAAAACTTGATAATTCATGTAAGTTCAAAACCATTGAAACCATTCAAATCAAGTTTTGTGCTCTCAATTGTAACTCATAGATTCCAAGACTTAAGAGTGTAGGGTTTACAAAGTTTACCTTTTAAGTACATGTAACCTAAACTTCATGTCTTCAAAGCCTTCAATCATCTTGAACAAACTCTTCAATCTTCAATCACTTTGACATATTTGAGTTGTTCTTACATTGTGGTTTCAAGGCAATGAGAACTCTTTTCTTCTTAATCCAAAAATCCTATCACACAAATAGCATATGAATTAGTCTATAGCAATGTTTGTTAGTAATCAAAACTAATCAAAACTACATGATTTGCCCTTAGGCTAACAGAAACAATGCTTAGTGATCATGAAATGTTGAGAAAGAAAGTTGATGATCTTACATTATGCATTGAAAATTTACAAATGGAAAATATAATCTAAACAAACTACTTGGATCTTAAAGATCTTCCTGTATAAAAAATGGTCTTGGCTACATTCATGAAAACAATGTTTCAAAATATAAACATTCTTTGCTAAAGCCACTTCTATTTCAATGCCTCATACATGTTGCACGTATTGTGGTAGACATGGACACAAAGTTTCAAAATGTTATGTGAAAAGAAAATTAGAAAATGGGGTTAAAACCATTTGGAAAATTAAAGGAATCATCACTAACCCCCTTGGACCCAAGAAAATGTGGGTAGCAGAAGTTGCTTTATCAAATTTGGTGTAGGTTTGTTTTGTTCCAAGATCAAGCACCACTAAGTGGTTTCTTGACAGTGGCTGCTCAAGACACATGACGGAAAATGCCTCACTTATTAGTGAACTTCATGCAACAAGTGAATCGGTAATACTTGGTGATAAGAAGAAGGGAAGAATACTTGGAATCGGTAATAATGGTAAAGGTTCTTTCCCTCTCATTGAGCAAGTACTACTTATTGATGGTTTGAAGTATAATCTACTTAGCATTAGTCAATTATGTGATAATGGTTATAAAGTTGAATTTAAATGTGACACTTGTATTATTCTTGATAGTGCAAGTAACTAAATTATTTTCGTTGCAAATCGAGTTGGAAATGTGTATGTACTATATCTTGATGAACTTGTTACAAATGATATTAAATGTCTTGCCATTCATGATAATGATGGATATTTATGGCATAGAAGATTAGGTCATGTGAGCATGGACTTGTTGAAGAAACTTTCCTCACAAGAATTGGTTAGAGGATTACCTGAAATGAATTTTGATAAAACTCGTGTTTGTGATGCTTGTCAATATGGAAAACAATCAAAAACATCTTTCAAACCAAAGAAAATGGTTTTTACATCAAAACCTCTTGAACTTGTTCATATGGACTTGTTTGGACCAATGAGGAGCACTAGTCTTGGTGATAAAAGGTATGCATATGTGATTGTTGATAATTTCTCAAGATTTACATGGGAGATCTTTCTAGCTCAAAAGGATGAAGTTTTTTATGAATTTGTTAAACTCTTCAAAAAGGTCCAAATCTCTCATGAGTGCAAATTGATCTCTATTAGGAGTGACAATGGAAGAGAATTTTGTAATCAAGACTTTACAAAATTTTGTGATGAAAATGGTATTACACACAAATTTTCAGTTGCCAAAATACCCCAACAAAATGGTGTTGTTGAAAGGAAAAATAGAACTTTACAAGAGATGGCAAGATCAATGCTTTGTGAAAACTCATTATCAAAATATTTTTGGGCTGAAGCTGTAAACACTGCTTGCTATGTAATGAATAAGTTATTTAAGACCTTTCCTATGAAAACCACCTTTTGAACTTTTATTTGGTAGAACCCCTTCAATTATCTATTTTAAGGTATTTGGTTGTAAGTTCTTTATCTTGAATACTCATAATAACCTGGGAAATTTTGATAGAAAATCAGATGAAGGAATATTTCTTGGTTATTCATCAAATAAAAAGGCCTATAGAGTTTATAACAAAATATCATTATGTGTTGAGGAAACCATTCATGTGACTTTTGATGAATCTAACATTTACCTTGAAGAAATGAAGATGATGTAGGTACCTCAATGATTGATAATCAAACTCATCATCAAATACCAACTTTGTTCAAAGAGTATATTTATACCCACTTAAAGAAATGATTAAATTAGCTAAAATTGCATACAATCAAAATGCGTAAAATAGCAAAACAGGACTAAAACAGAGCATCCTAACTGCGAATCAAGTGGTGTCACCTGGAACCACAGGATAGGATTCGAATTTGGGGGTGTGTAATTGAAGCTATGAATCGAGGAAGCTATCAAAGAAAGACCTATTCAATTTGCCCAAAAAGAGCCACAATTGTAGACCCCGAAAGCCCTTGGGAGCTAAGGCCCTAGAATCCAAGTAGAATAGGAACAATTAGTCTTTTTTGGAGTAGCACTTAGAATCCTAGAATAACAAATACACTGGAACCCCATTCACGTACATCGAATGCTTCACCATACAATTCAACTAAAAAGCCTAGGAGAAACATGGAACCCCTAGTTGAAGTGCAAGTTTAATTGATCCACTTGAAATCTTACATAACAAGATTCAAAAGCTCTAGTTTGATATGGCCCCACAAGGGTGGATTCAAACCACTTGATGAGCCAAGAAATGGAGAAGACAAGAGAGGTATATCTCCCAACTCCCAACTTAATCATCAAAATTCTGAATACATTGTCCATGCTTTTTCTCTCCTCAAAGAGAGTATTTATACGTGTAAAATCTTAAAATAGTTAAAGAAAGCAATCTACAGTGTTTTGTGGTTTTGAACCAACTTAATTACAAATTAAACAAGCTAGAATTGTATCTTAACAACAACCAAAATGCATAAACTCTCAAAGTGGGACAAAAACATGTTAAGTCACTTGCAATCAACTGATAGGAATCAGTTTTGGGTGTGTGAAATTGAAGCAAGAAATCGATGCAGCTACCGAAGGCCTATCCAATTTGCACAAAATGAGCGGCAATTGTAGATCCTCAAAACCCTTGGAAGGATAGCAGCAATTAGTCTCTTTTGGAGTAGCAATTAGAATGCTAGAATAACAAATAGACTAGAGTTCCAATCACATATAATGAAGGCTCAACCTTTCAATTCAACAAAAAACCCTAGGAGAGACATAAAACCCTTAGGTGAGTGAAAAGTTCACAAATCCACAAGAATCCTTGAATAAATAGATTCAAAAGTCCTAGTTTTATGCGGGCCCACAAGGGTGAATCCAAACCCCTTGATAAGCAGGAAGTGGAGCAAAGAAGAGAGGCACTCATCTCAACTCCCTACTTTATCTTCAAGATTCGGAATGCACTATTCAAGCTTCTTTTCTCTTTGAAGAGAGTATGTTAAAATAGTGTAAGAAACTAATCTAAAGTGTTTTGGAGTTTGTACTCACTTGATTAAACATAAACAGGCAAGAATTGCACCTTAAAAACAACAAAAATGCAAAAAATATCTGAGCAGGACAAGAACAGAGCATTCTAACCACAAATCAAGCAAGGCCTCTTGGAACCAACTTGTAGACCCTAAAAATCCTTTGGAAGCTAAGGCAGTGGAATCCAAGAAGGATCACAGCAATTAGCCTTTTCTAGAGTAGCAATTAGAATGCTAGAATAACATAGAGACTGGAACTTGAATCACATACAATGAAGGCTCCACCTTTCAATTCAACTAAAAATACTAGGAGAAACATAGAACCCCTAGGTGAAAGAAATATTACATTGATCCACTAGAATCGTTGAATAACAAGATTCGAAAGCCTATTTTATATGGCGCCAAAATGGTAGACCCAAACCCCTTGATAAGCTAAGAAATGAAGAAGTCCAGAGTGGCCCATATCTCTACGCACAACTAAATCTTCACAATTCAGAATACTTCTTCTAAACTTTTTCTCTCTTCAAAGAGAGTAATTATGGGTGTAAAATCTTAAAAGAGTTAATGAAACTAATATAACATTTTTGAGATTTTGAATCCATTAATTACAACTTAAAGAAGCAGGAATTGTATCTTAAAAATAACCAAAATGCATAAAATATCAAAGACGGTGATTAGAATCAAGAGGTTCCAAACTCAAGTGATCAAGATCTGAAAGACTTAAGAGGGGGGTGAATTAGGTCTTTGTCTAATTTTTGAAAACTTTTTCCTTTTATGAACTTAGTTTGGAAAGATTATATTCAATTGATTCAATGATAATGTAATGAACTCAATGAAAAAGCAATTCACAATGAAGAGCAAAGAGCACAATCAATTTATAGTGCTTCGATCTCTTCAAGATCTACATCCACTACCTTGAGTCCATACTCAAGGATTTCAACCAATTCACTATATGCTCAATTTAGGCAATTACACAAGAGGCTCACCCAACAAGGGTTTTACACCAACAAGCTCAATTCAATCTAATAAACAAGATTCATCCTTATCACAAAGAGTTTTATGTCACTAGACAACCTAAACCAATCTAATCCAAGGCTCATCCTCACCAATGGGTTTTACTGAACAACCTTGATTAATTTAGTCAATGGCTCACCCTTCACAAGGGTTTTAAGTCTCTTGACAACCTTGTATCAATCACAACAATAATGTAAAGATAGAGTTTGGATGTTACCAACACTTCTTGGTGGATGAATACAATAGCTAGCACCGCTCCAATTCTTGCCTTTGGAATCTTGAATTTTAACCTTTGTGTATAAGGCAATTTGAGAGCTTTTCAATTAATTTTGATGTAAAACAAGTTAGAGCTTGAAGGATTTCTACAGTTCAAAAGTTCTATTAAAAATCTAGAGTTTATGGCTTTTATAGACTTTGAGATTCAAATTCAACATTCATAAAACGGCTAGCAACGACTAGTTTTTGAGGAGTTTGGACATCCGAACTTGCATCCGAATTTTTTTCAGAAATGCATCAATGTAAAATAGTACTCGTTTCATCATTCATCGTTCACATTCGGACGACCGAACTTGACCATCTGAACTTACGTCCTAATTTTTCTGGAAAAATAGTAGTATTGTTCTCTCGAACGATGAGTCATCGTTCATATTGCGAGGGAAAATTCGACCCTACCGAATTTTCATTCTCGCATCCGAACTTTCATCTGAATTTTTCAAACTTTATCAAAACATATTCAAATCAATTCAGACAAGTTGGAAAACATTTTAACCTAAAAGATATGTCATTATAGACCTTTTAAGTTCAAAAACTCATTGATGAAAACTTGATAATTCAGGTAAGTTCAAAACCATTGAAACCATTCAAGTCAAGTTTTTTGCTCTCAATTGCAACTCATAGATTTCAAGACTTAAGAGTGTAGGGTTTACAAAGTTTGCCTATTAATGACATGTAACCTATACTTCATGTCTTCAAAGCCTTCAATCATCTTGAACCAACTCTTCAATCTTCAATCCCTTTGACATATTTGAGTTGTTCTTGCATTGTGGCTTCAAGGCAATGAGAACTATTTGCTTCTTAATCAAAAAATCTTATCACACAAATAGCATATGAATTAGTCCATATCAATGTTTGTCATTAATCAAAACTACATGATTTGCCCTTAGGACTAACAAGATCCATTAAAGATCTCTGCTAGTCCAATCACAAGAGCTTGGGCTTGGAGGATGAGAGAGGCATTGATTGCATTGCTTGAAAGTGTGTGGAATAAACAAGTAAAATATGATGGGCTTTCAAGGTTATATTATACACAAGTTGAATCAACAATTATTAATTTACTACAAGTAAACTGTTCAACCACTTTGGAGTCCATTGGGCAGCCAAATTGACGTCCAAGATAGCAAATTGATGGGCTCAAAAAGTCAGACTAAGGGCTGGACGAAACTTCCTAAATTTTAGCAGATCTTTTTAATTATCTTTTAAGTTTGTTTGGGTTGAGAACTTTATTTATTAAAGCCCATATCCATCCTTTTATTTTTAATCCTTAGTTAGATTAATTAGCTAAAAATATCTGTAAATCCAATCCTATTAAGGGCTTGTGTTTTAGCTACTAACTCAAATCAAAACCAATTAGGTTAGTGTTTTGAAATATCTATTTATATAGGATCTTTTCAGAAATTTCAGAACATTAATGTTGTTAGTGAGAATACACACTCTATTTGTTAGTGAGAATATTATAGAGTGTGTATTCTCACTAATAAATCAATGACATAATGTTGTTACGAAATTTCTAAAAAGATCATATATAGATAGATATCTCAAAACCCTAACCTAATTGGTTTTGGATTTAGAGTGGTTGGTTAATCACATCCTTAATTGGCTTGGATTTGCAGTTATTTTTAGCTAATTAAATATAACTAAGGATTAAAATAAAAAATTGATTGGGCTTTAATAAGTAAAAGTTTCCAGCCCAAACAAACTTAAAAATTAACTAAAACACTCCTAAATATAAGGAAATTTCTTCCAGCCCTTATGCTGAATTTTTTAGCCCATCAATTTTCCATCTTGGACTTCAATTTGGTTGCCCAATAGAATCTCAAGTGGTTGGACAGTATGCTTGCAATAAATTAAAGATTGTTGGTCCTTCTTGTACATAATATAACCTTGAGAGTCCATCTTGTGATTGGACTAGCGAACATCTTCAATGAATCCTAATCACTTGAGTTTGACGCCTCTTTGTTCTCATCATTCCATGTCACCTCGAAAGGATTCATCCTCGAATCTACTCCTACATCATCATATCACGTAATAAGTTCTCAAGGAACCAACATAAAACAAGATTCGTCATAATAACCACATGTATGGGAAAGGAGGTAAATAAATGGATCCAAGCAATATGTAACCTTTTGAGCAAATAATCTCATATAAAAATGAAACATTTTACCGCATATCAAGGGAATAGGTCGCATGCTCTTCAATCAAGGATCTTTAAAACATTGCAACAAAGGCAACTTATACAAAATTCTAATCCCTTCACCACATAAGTCATCTCATTAAAATGGAAGGAACGAATTAATTCAAGAAATGAGTTTTTAAATGGCAAATGGAAATGACAACGTCTATCAAGCACATGCATACATTTAAACTCATGCAGTATGCAAGTAATAAATCCCAACATATCAATCCCATGGAAAACTTCATAAGTTCTTAGCATTTTAAACAGCTCTATGAAGGTAAATGGTATTTCCAAAGCCTTCCACAACAAAAATCCCATTATCAAGCAATGGGATTTTTTCTTGGCTAGCCTCTCGGCATGCTCGCTAAGATTTGCTCAGGCCATTCAATAGATCTTTAATATCCTCCATCGCCTTGTATAGCCTTCGGAATTCTTGTTGCATGGCCTGCATGACAAAAGAGTCTTGTGCACTAGAAGAGCTTTCCAAGTGTTCCTTAAAAGCCATCATGTATGCTGCAATTTAAAAGACTAGTGGAAAATAATCCTCACTTTCTGTCATGTATCTCCCTATTTTAGGCTTTTCTTGTAATGACCTAACACTCAGCCTTTTACCACTCAACAAAATCTCTTTTAGTTCTTTGAGAACTAATCAATCAAATCAGGTAGTCAACTTTATAGCAATTTAATAACCAAATGATGTAGATCAAATTATGGAAGTCGAAGGGAGTAAAAGGAACTAAAATATTAGAAAGAAATCAGAATTTGGTCAATTATAACTCCTACTTACTGGAAAGAATGAAAAAAAATCATAATAGGAAAGAGTTTTTTGCTTTCCTAAAGGAATTAGGAAACTCTAATGGGAATGGACTTTGATTTCCTCAAGATCTTAAAGGCAATCTGAAATAGATTTCTCAATAGGATTAGGAGAATCTTTAGGAGTGGTGCCCAATCCTTATGACTTTAGGAATCTTCTTTCCTTTTTTTCTCCAACTGACCTTCTTTCTTTGGTCTTCTTTTTTTTTTGGATAATTCTTTTTCCTTTGTTTGGATGATTTTTTCTTTTTTTTTTGTTGGACAATTTTTTTTCTTTTTTTTGTAACTCACAAAGGGCATGACTTTGACACCAAGAAATAAAACAAAAAGAATAGAACTTTTGAGAAGGTAAGCTGACTTGAGAGAGACACGAATAACAGCAAGATCAACAATGAAAATCAAAGAAAGGAAAACGAACTCTAGGTATAAAAATCTAGAACCCAATAACAAACTTCCACAAACGCCCAAGGATGTGTGAAAAAAGGCTTCAAAAACTCTTAACCCGTTGGATATATGACCCAAGAACCAAATGTATAAACAGAAACCTTAAACCCGTTATCTATAAAGACAAGAACTTAAGGTATAATTCAAAGAGATGAATGCCACAAGTTGAATAACTTGAAGATTTCAAAAAGTTCTTTCAAGAACCAAAGAGAGTATGTATTCTTACCGAAATATCAATGACATAATGTTTTGAAATTTTTGAAAAGATCCTATATAAATAGATATCTCAAAACCCTAACCTAATTGATTTTGTATTTGGAGTAGGTGGCTGAAATACAAGTCCATAATGGACTTGGATTTGCAGCTAATTAAATCCAACAAAGGATTAAAATAAAAAAATAGATATGGGCTCCAAAAATTAAGAGAATTTTGTTCAGCCCTTATGCTGAATTTTTTAGCCCATTAATTGGCCATCTTGGACATCAATTTGGCAGCCCAATAGACTCCCAAGTGGTTAGACAGCTTGCATGTAATAAATTCACCATCATTGATCCTTCTTGTGCAGAATACATCCTCGAAAGATCATCGTTCTTTAGTTGTTTATTTCTCATGCTTTCAAGCAATGTACTCAAGGTCTCTTTCATCATCCTCTTAGCCTTAGCTCTTGTTATTGGACCAGCGGAGATCTTTAATGGGTCTTGATCACTTGATCTTGATGCTTCTTGATTCTCATCATGAAGAGTGAGAGCTATTTGGATGGGTGTAACCATGTTGCTTCCATTGACGAGAAAAATCCTCAGGAATGTAAAGAGTAATGAATCACTCTTTACTAGTAACAATAATAAGATGTTGTTCCATCTTTAAACAATGGACATATTCTCGAACAGAAGGGGGGAGTTTGATGGATGAGAGACTTAATAGTCTTCCATGGAGAGGCAATAGACTTAGCATAATTAGTATATGGGTTCATAAAAGGATGATTCTCGGGTGAGAACTGAGAAGATGAATCTATAGTAACTTAATACATGTAATCTAGTTTTTTAGAGATTGTTTGTCTAAAAGACGAAGTAGTGTCTTAGGAAATAGATGAACGAGAAGTTTCTAGATACATGGATGGAATGGTGCTTTTTCAAATCTAGCTAATTTTTGATACACCAAAAGCTCTGATACCAAATATAGTGAAACCTAAAAACTCTAAATATTCAAACAGAATTGTTTAAGAAGCTATGGCTAGATCAACAGAATGACCATTCTTTATGCACTCAAAGGATCCTGCTCTGTTATTTTTCAACAATTCTAGAAAAAATACACTCAGTTTCTAAGAATCGCCAACAAAGGATCTAAGCTAAAGCTATATCAGAAATTGAAGCAGAGAAGAAGAATATGAATAGTTTAGAAGCCATAAGATATATTACTTAAACAACAGAGGGAAGTGTTCTCTCTAACCCTGCCCCTTTGAGTTACATCAGTGGAGTTTATATAGAACTCCAAAAAGGAAAGCTAAAGGGTCTGTAGAGTCACATGCGAGCTCTAATAGATGACATTATTAGAGGGTGACATCACTGCTTACATCATAACATACTACACACTATCAGTTTTAATCAGTTGAAAAGTAAAATTGATATAACAACACTCTGCACAGCTTTAAAGAAAAATTTCCAACTGCCATAATCTACTGAATCAGTCGGGGATGACACGTCTGTATCAGTGGAGCCAAGGTTAGTCAAATTATAGTCAATAATGCAGTCTTCATGTCATGCATGAGCTTTCGTTTTCTTCTTTGCTTTTCTAATTGAAGTGACACATGTGGTTCTGGTAGATTTATCGAAGGCCATGTAATCAAAAGGATCCCGATGCGATGGCTGAGATGAGCTGGCTTGCTGAAGGAAGAAGTAATCGAAAAGGGTTTCTGTTTCTGGCTGAGAGTCATGTGGGTGGTGTAAATACCATTCTCAGGCAATTTTGATGTTTATCTCATGTGAATGATTACTGGGATGATTCCATGAACCATAATCATCAGGCTAGATGTTTGGAGAGATAATTTTGTTTTGAGAGGAGATGTATCTCTGAGCCTCATAATACTTGTGAGGAAGGTCTAACAGAGTGATAGCATTAGTTTGGTGAAGGATAGACTGAGAGTGAATAGAAAAGTTTTGGTCTATAGGTCGGTAAAGGTCAAAGGTAAGGAAATGCTTAGGGAAAGTGAGAAACAGACTTTTCCATTCTTGAAGAGGCTTAAACCAGAGTAAAATTTCACAAATACTTGGGATAAAACCTTTAAGGAATAATGTACTATTGATTTCGAGAAGAAAGTGATACTGTTGACAGAGGTAGCAGAAAAACTCTTTTAATAGTGGAGGAAAATGGATTAACACTAGAAGGTTTTAGAATGGATCTCCCAAATTCTCTAAAAACTTGTAACTCATAATGATTTCTTGTTTAAATCAATAGAATTTGAGTATGGGTAATCAGGAGGGAAACTAGGAGGTTTGGATTGGGATAATGACAATAATGAGTTTGTTATTGAAAGAACTAGGTCTACATAGGAAATCAACCGCAACATTGGTCTCACCTTTGATTTTCTTGACCTCAAATGAATATTGTAAGAACCATGTTGCTCACTGAGCAATTGAGGATGAGGAACTTTTTTCCGCTTAAACTGCAGTGTCTTTGGGAAATAGCTCATATTTGTTTCCTCTAGGAAACTTTTGAAGTTCTGTTGAGATATGATCTCCCGGAGCATAAGAACCTGCAGAGAAATGCATTCCTAGGAAAATAATTTCCTGTTTTGCTAAGATCATTTTCTTTTGAGAAAATATTACACCATATTTTTTAACAATATCAGCAAATTGGAGTAAGAGATTTATATGATCATCTAGATTTGAACTAAAAAGGGGAATGTCATTAATATAAACCAGTGCAGTATGTAACAGTGGTTCAAAAATCTTGATCATGGCCTTTTAAAAAGGAATGGTGCAGGTTTTAATCCAAAATGCATCAATTTCCTCTGGAAATGCTGGTTAGGAATACAAAAACTAGTTTTAGGACGTTCATTATGATGAATTCCCAATTGCCAAAAACCTTATTTTAAATCAGACTTTGAAAATTATTTTGCACTAGAAAGTTGTGAAAGTAGTGTATGCCTTTGTGAAAGTGGAAACTTATCATCTATCTTCATTTTTCTTGAAGGGAAGTTTAATGAAGAATTGAGGGTTTTGCCACAAAGGGTTGGAACATTTGATGAGGAACTCAGTGTGAGATTCAGCACATGATTGTTGAATGAGTAATTGCTGGATCTCTTAAATAGGGTCTTGAGTAATCTGGTAGACTATTGGAATAGAACCATACTCTTTGAATTATTCTCCAAAACAAATAACATTAGGGGAGAATCTGAAACTTTGTGAAGTTTATTTTAAATATCAAATGCAACAAGTAAATCTTTATCGATTTCAAAACAGCCGATAGGATTCAAGCGAACTTCACATTTGGGAAGGAAGTGGATGGTAATGGGCTTTTTGGTAATTAGAGAAGTGAAGAAAGTTTTACCATCTGTAGTGCAAATTCTCTCTTGTGTTATGTCCAAAATTTTGGTGGTACGACAACTGGAATCATCATGGACACTAGTGCTACTGTATCAAAGAAGGCTTTAACTCAAATAGGTTTATCATACTTTGAGGTACGAATTTGGACTGGTGCTTGATGGTGAGATTTGATAGATAAGATTGGTAGGGAAGATGTTTTGGGTGTTGGAGGATTAAAATAAATCTAACTAAGGATTAAATTAAAAGAATTGACTGGACTTTAATAAGTAAAAGTTTCCAGCCCAAACAAAATTAATAATTAATTAAAATACTCCTAAATATAAGGAATATTCGTCCAGCCCTTATATTGAATTTTTTAGCCCATCAATTTTCCATCGTGGACTTCAATTTGTCGACCCAATAGACTCTCAAGTGATATAATATAACCTTAAAGCCCATCTTGTGATTGGACCAGTGGAAATCTTCAATTGATCCTGATCACTTGAGTTTGGCGCATCTTGATTCTCATCACCTAGTTGAAAGTGGAAATTTAATAGATCCACCTGAAATCCCTGATAACAAGATTCCCCTTGATAAGCCAAGAAATGGAGAAGACAAGAGAGGTACATCTCCCAACTCCCCAACTAAATCATCAAAATTCTAAGTAGATTGTCCACACTTTTGCTCTCTTCAAAGAAAGTATTTGTACACGTAAAATCTTAAAATAGATAAAGAAAACAATCTAAAGTGTTTTGTGGTTTTTAACCAACTTAATTACAAATTAAACAACTAGAGTTGTATGCTAAAGACAACCAAAATGCATAAAATCTCAAAGTGGGACAAAAATGGAGCATTCTAACCTCGAAGCATGCGAGGTCACTTTTAACCAACAGATAGGAATCGATTTTGGAAGTGTGAAATTGAAGCAAGAAATTGAGGCAGCTATCGAAGGCCTATCCAATTTGCACAAAATGAACAGCAATTTCAAACCCTCAAAACCCTTGGGAAGCTCAGGCCGTATAATCCAAGAAGGACAGCAACAATTAGTCTCTTTTGGAGTAGCAATTAGATTGCTAGAATAACAAATATACTAGAGTCCCAATCAAGTAGAATGACCTTTCAATTCAACTAAAAACCCTAGGAGAGACATAACATGCCTAGGTGAGTGAAAAGTTCAACAAATCCACAAGAACCCTAAGAGAATTTTGTCCAGTCCTTATAATGTAAGCAGTGATGTCACAATATTCACCCTTGAAAGATCATCATTCTTTGGTTGATTATTCCTCATGCTTTCAAGCAATGTACTCAAGGTCTCTTTCATCCTCTTAGCCTTAGCTCTTGTGATTGGACTAGCGGATATCTTTAATGGGTCTTGATCAGTTGATCTTGAAGCTTCTTGATTCTCATCATTCCCTCTCTCATCGAAAGGATTCGTCCTCGAATCAGCTCCTACATCAAAGAGGAATAAGTCAGAAATGTTGAATGTGACACTAACATTACCATACTCAGTGGGAAGATCAATTTTGTAAGCATTGTCGTTAATCCATTTAGTCACTTGAAACGGTCCATCACCCCTTGGATGCAACTTGGACTTCCTTTGTTGGGGAAATCTTTCTTTCCTCATATGAAATCAAACCCAATCACCAGGTTCAAGTAACATTTGCTTTCGCCCTTTATTGTGTTGGTCAGCATATTGCTTGGTCCTTCGTTCAATTTGGAACCTCACTTTTTCATTCAAAGAACGAATAACTTTAGCTTTCTTCTTACCATCCAAACTAGCTCGTTCCGCAATTGGCAAAGGCATCAAATCTAGGGGAGTTTATGGATTCAAACCATAAACAATTTCAGAAGGTGAATAATTAGTGGTTGAATGTACACTCCTATTATATGCAAACTCCACATGAGGTAACCCAATTCTTCAAATTCCTTTGAATAATTACACGCAATAAAGTAGTTAAAGTTCGATTTAATACCTCAGTTTGGCCATCAGTTTGAGGGTGACAAGTTGTAGAGAATAGTAGTTTTGTTCCCAACTTACCCCCCACAAAGATTTTCAAAAGTAGCTCAAGAACTTAACATTTCTATCACTTACAATACTCTTAGGTATGTCGTGTAGCCTCACAACTTCTTTGAAAAATAAATCGGCTACATGAGAGGAATCATCGGTTTTCTTGCAAGCTGTGAAATGTGCCATTTTAGAAAACCTGTCAACAACAACAAAAACAAAATCCTTTCCACTTTTTGATCTAGGTTATCCTAGAACAAAATCCATGGAAATATTAGTCCAAGGTTCGTAAGGGATAGGTAATGGTGAATACAAACCATGTGGCATAACTTTAGATTTAGCTTGTTTGCACGTAATACACTTATTACATAGCCTTTCGACATCTTGTTTCATCTGTGGCCATAATAAAAAGTTCCCTCAACACATCTAAAGTCTTCTTAATGCCAAAATTCCCCATCAAACCACCTCCATGTACTTCTCTTACTAAAAGCTCTCTTATAGATGTTTGAGGTATGCATAGCTTATTGTCTCTAAATAAGTATCTCCAATGTCTATAAAACTTTCCAAATGTTGAATGCTCACATGCTTCATATATGCTAGCAAAATCATGATCACCCACATCCAAGTCTTTAATATGTTCAAAACCAAGTAATTTTGAATCTAACTTAGCAATAAGAACATACCTTCAAGATAAAGCATCAAATGAACAATGTTATCCTTACCATGTATATGCTTGATCAAATAAGGAAGTTACTCAATGAATTCAACCCATCTTGCATGACATCGATTGAGCTTTCATGATTAGAATGAACAAAGTTCTTCTAGTACACAAGACTCTTTTGTCATGCAAGCCATGCAACAAGAATTCTGAAGGCTACACACGGTAATGGAGGATATTAAAGATTGATTGAATGGCCATGTGTAAATCTTAGCGACCATGCCGAGAGGCCAGCCAAGGAGAGCTACGCAAGTTGAACGTGAGGAGAAGTGTTATGGGAGTTCATGGTATGATGAATGAATGAGGTAGGCATAGAGGGATTTATGATGATGGTGATAGAGGGAAAAATCATCATGAAGGAAAGAGTGAAAATGGTATAGTAGAATTGAAGGGCTATGAGATTTGTGGAAAGGAAAGAGTAGTACTAGTTGTGATAAGTTGCAATTACCTAGTTTCCATGGAAAATTTAAACCACAACCCTACTTGGAATGGGAAAGGAGTATGGGCATGGCCTTCAAAAGCTATAACTCGACCAAAGAAGAGAAGTTGAGCTTGGTTGTGGGATCCTTTACTCATTTTACTATTACATGGTGGGATATGCATAAGGAATCTAGAAAGAAGCGGGGGAAGAAATTTATTAAGTCACGAGGTGAGTAAAAGGAAGTATTGAGGTTGTACTTTAGAGTCAAGCATTTTGAATTTTCAAAGAGAATAGAGCAATAAAAGAAGAACAAGAGTGACGGTGGAGCTACTATAGCACTTGGAAAGGAAAGAATGGTAGAGACTATTGAACCTCAAAAGGACAATGAAGTTGTTGAAGAACCACCAAAGAAGGATGAAGAAGCTAAATGTGAAGCTAATGAAGTGGATAATTGCAAACAAGAAGTTTGTCCTACTTTGGTTAATAAAAGTGAGGATGTTGAGAGAACAAAAGAAAAGAGAGACTATGAGTTTGAAAGAAAGGAGTGTAGAGAGTGTGAGCTACAACAAAAGGAGAGTGACTATGAAGGAAAAGAAAAAGAGTGCACAAGAGAAAAGTTGAGCTAGAAGATCCTTGAGAAGAGAGATGAAAAAATTATGAGTGAATTTGAAAAAGAAAGAGAGTGTAATAGTGCTTTCATTCTAAAGCCACAAATGAATTCACTTTCAGTTGAGAAGTTGAGCTTATTTTCTAACAAACTAACTCACTTTCTGCCTAGTGTTTATTCATGTGTTCAGGATTTTGGAGCTTCAAGTAAAATGATAGAAGGAAAGCTTGGCATGAAAATCATAAAACAACCAATAAGCTTCTTTTCTTAAATTCATAGTCCATGCTTTGAATTTTTCTTTAAGGAGGATAAATTGTTCTTACTTGCTTGCTATTATCTTCTGAATTGTCTTATGACTCTTGATTTTACTTGCTTAAATGGTGTTTCATTTGTTCAAACGAATCATTTGCAAAAGTGCTTGAATGATCATAGAAGTTCTCTTGATTTTAATGGCTCTACAGATTCCTCGTTAGTAGAAGATGATCATGTGATAAATATGTGTAGAAATTTTGATATTGAGAGAATTCTAGGAAATATGCATGATTTCTTATTGGACAACTCATGTAAAGAGCTTGTGTTGCAATTGAATAGTCACGCACCTATTCCTATCTTGAGATATCTTGTAGTTTAGAATCATTGCATATTTTTTGGACAAATACATTTGTGTAATTTTGGAAAAAAATGTGGTGGGTATGTTGAAGAACTACATTTTGCATGGTCTTGCTAATGACTATTCGTTGTTTGATAATGGAGATTCTTGTTTTCGAAGGCTTTTGAAATATTGTTTACCCTTCAAAGAGGTGTTTAAAATGCCAAGAACTTTTTAAGTTTGCCATGGTATTTATATGTTAGGACTTTCTACATACATACTTCATGACTTAAATTTATGCATGTGCTTGAAGGAATTTTTCATTTCCATGTGCCATTTAAAGATCCATTTCTTGAATCAATTTGTTCCTTCCATTTTAATGAGATGACTGACTTATGTGGTGAAGGAAACGAAAATTTTGTATAAGTTACCTTTGTTGCACTGTTGTGAAGATCTTTGGTTGAAGAGCATGCAACCTATTCCCTTCATATGTGCTAAAATGTTTCATTCTTATATGGGATTCTTTGCTCAAATGGTTGCATAGTGCTTGGACTTGCTGATGCAAACCTTACCCTAGAATCAGCAAGACCCAACACCCTTTGTTGGAATTTCGTCCCCCAAGATTTTTCCAGCAAGTTTAAGCTTGAATTTATATTGACCCTTGTTGTTTTTCAAACAAAAACCAATATCTAAAAGGTGACATCACATACAAACTCAAGCAATTTGTTTGGTAAGTCAAAGTAGTTCAAGATGAACCTTAGAATTGAAGAGAAAACTGTCTCTAAAATTTTATGCGAAAATTCTGAATATTCCCCTATTTTGGCCGAATTTTGGCATTTAAATAGAGTACAAAGTCTTTGGAAATCCCTTCTCCAATTGGATTAGGAAACCCTAATTAAAAGCCCAAATTGGTAACCCTAAATCTGAAAAAAACTAAACCCAAATAATTTGGAATTTAACTAAAGAAAACAAGTGCTTCAAAAGCCCTAAATAATTATTAATATAATAAGAATTGAATCTCTGAGATGGATTAGGAAATTTCCTTTCAGCTTTTATTCCAAGCTTTGTTAATTGCCACTATTATTTCCATGAAGACCCTCCATTTCCACGCCTCCATGATCAGCCTCAATTTCATCTTGAATGATGAATAGGTGTTGATCTTTAGATTCTTGAGTCAAATTTTCTTCAAGATTCATGTCTAGTTCATCTTCTTTTTCTTGCATGTAGTTGGCCATGACTTGCCTCAACTTTCTGGATCTTGAACTAGTTATAGGCCCTTGAGGAATTCTTGGAATGCCATATTTTTCGTTCTTTGAATCTCTATCACCTTCCCATACATATGTGCTTAGTATGAAAAATCTTGTTCTGCAGTTGGTTCCTTTAGAACTCATTACGTGCTTTGATGATGTAGGAGTAGATTCGAGGATGAATCTTTTTTAGGGGAGGGAATGATGAGAATCAAGAGATGCCAAAATCAAGTGATCAAGATCCATTGAAGATGTTCATTGGTCCAACTACAGGATGGGCTTTCAAAGTTACAAGAAGGATCAACGATCATTAATTTACTGCAAGCAAGCTGTCCGACCACTTTGGAGTCTATTGGGCCTCCAAATTGATGTCCAAGATGGCAAATTAATGGGATAAAAAATTTAGCATACGGCCTGGACGAAATTCTCTTATATTTAGGAGTGTTTTAATTAGTTTTTAAGTTTGTTTGGGTTGAAAACTTTTATTTATTAAAGCCCATATTTAGTCTTTTATTTTAATCCTTAGTTGGATTTAATTACCTAAAAATAGCTACAAATCCAAGTACATTAAGGACTTGTGTTTCATCCACCTACTCCAAATCCAAAACCAATTAGGTTAAGATTTTGAGATATCTATTTATATAGGATCTTTTTTGAAATTTCAAAACAACATTAACAAGATGTCATTGATATTTTTAGTGAGAATACATACTCTTTTTTTTCTTGAAAAAACTTCTTGAAATTATCAAGTATTCAACTTGCGGCGTTTATTCTTTTGAATTATACCTTAAGTTTTCACATATCCTTGGGCGTTTGTGGAAGTTTGTTGTTGAGTTCTAGATTTTTATACCTAGGGTTCGCATCAACAACCTACCTTAGTTTTTCCTCCTTCGCCAAGTTATAACATGTAAAGACTATATCCACATTCCTTTCTCATTCCAAGTAGGGTTTTGGTTCAAATTTCCCTTGGAAACTAGGTAAGTGTAACTTGCCACAGCTATCACTACTCTTTTCCGTTCCATAAGCCTCATAACTTTTCCATTTTACTGTAACATTTCCATTCTTTCTTTCACGGTGATTTTTTCCTCTACCTCCACCATTATAAATCCCTCTATCCCTAGCATTCCTCATTCCTTCATCAGACCATGAACTCGTATAACACTTCTCCTTATGTTCAACTGTTGTAGCTCTTCTTGCCACTCATGGTAAATTAGGAGTTGCAATGGGGTTTCTTCTTGGTTGGCCTCTCGACATGGTCGCTAAGATTTGCTCATGGCCATTCAATCGATCTTTAATACCCTCCATTGTCGTATGTAGCCTTCGGAATTCTTGTTGCATGGCTTGCATGACAAAAGAGTCTTGTGCACTAGAAGAACTTTCCAAGTGTTCCTTGGAAGTCGTCATGTATGCTGTAATTTTAAAGATTAGTTGAAAATAATCCCCACTTTCTCTCGTGTATTTCTCTATTTTAGGCTTTTTTTGTAATGACACTCAGTCTTTTACCACTAGATAAACTCTCTTTTAGTTCTTTGAGAACTAATTAATCAAATCAAGTTGTCAAGCTTGTAGCAATTCAACAATCAAATGATGTAGATTAAATTTATGGAAGTAGAAGGAACTAAATTTACTGAATAAAATCAGAATTTAGGCAATTATAGTACATACTTACTAAAAAGAATAGGAGAAACCATAATAGGAAATAGCTATTTTTTTACTTTCCTAAAAGAATTAGGAAACTCTAATGGGAATATACTTCGATTTTCAAAAAAGGTTAGAAAAAACTGATGGAAGTAGATTTAGAAAGTATATTTTGATTTCTAAAAGAGTTAGGAGATTTTAAAGGCAATATGAAATAGATTTTCTAATAGAATTAGGAGAATTTTTAGGAGCGGTGCCCAATCCTTATGACTCTAGGAATCTTCTTTCTCCAACTGGCCTTCCTTTGGTCTTCTTTTTCTATTTTTTGGATGATTTTTTTCCTTTTTTTTAACTCAAAACGGGCACGACTTTGACACCAAGAATACAAACAAAAAGAATATAACTTTTGAGGACGTAGGCTGACTAGAGAGAGACATGGACAACAACTAGATCAATAATAAAAAATCAAAGAAAGGAAAATGAAAGATAGTAAAAACTTGATTCACAACCTTTGCTTTGATACCAAGATAATGCGAACCCTAGATATAAAATCCTAAAACCCAACAAGAAACTTCCACAAATGTCCAAGGATGTGTGAAAAAGGTTTCAAGAATCTTTAACCCATTGGATATATGACCCAAGAACCAAATGTATAAACCAAAACCTTAAACCCGTTATCAATAAAGACAAGAATTTAAGGTATAATTCAAAGGAATGAACTCCACAAGTTGAATAACTTGATAAGTTTAAGAAGTTCTTTCAAGAATAAAAAAAAGTGTATATTCTCACTAAAAGTATCAATGACACAATATTGTTCTGAAATTTCTGAAAAGATCCTTTATAAATAGATATCTCAAAACCTTAACTTAATTGGTTTTGGATTTAGAGTAGGTGACTGAATCACGTCCTTAATACGCTTGGATTTGCAGCTACTTTTAATAAAAGAATCAATTAAAATAAAAGAATGGATATGGGTTGTAATAAATAAAAATTTTCAGTCCAAATAAACTTAAAAACTAATTAAAACACTCCTAAAAATAAGAAAACTTCGTCCAGCCCTTATGCTGAATTTTTAAGTCCATTAATTTTCAATCTTGGATTTCAATTTGGCGGCCCAATAGACTCTCAAGTGGTTGGACATCTTTCTTGCAATAAATTAATGATTGTTGATCCTTCTTGTATATAATATAACCTTGAAAGCCATATTGTGATTAGACCATTGGACATCTTCAATGGATCTTGATCACTTGAGTTTGCATCTCTTGATTCTCATCAAACATAGAACCCGTAGGTGAGAGAAAAGTTAAACTAATCCACAAGAATCCTTGAATATCAGGATCCAAAAGCTTTTTTTGATATGGCACCACAGTGGTGGATGCAAACCCATTGGTATGCTAAGAAATGCAGAAGACAAGAGCGGCCCTAATCTCAACACTCAACTAAATCTTCACAATTCAAAATACATTATCTAAGCTTCTTCTGTATCCAAAGAGAGTATTTATGCATGTAAAATCTTAAAATAGTTAAAGAAACTAATCTGATGTGTTTTGGGGTTTGAACCCACTTAATTACAACTTAAACAAGTAAGAATTGCATCTTAAAAAAACAAAATGAATAAAATATCAAAGCAGGACAAAAGCAAAGCATTCTAAATGTGAATCAAGCGAGGTCACATGGAACCAATTGATAGGAATCGGATATGAGGGTGTGAAATTGAAGCGAGGAATCGAGGAAGCTATCAAAGTCCTATCCAATTTGCACAAAAGACCTCAGGAAGCTACTGTTGCAGAATGCAACAAGAATAGCAACAATTAGTCTTTTTTTTAGAGCAATTAGAATGCTAGGATAACAAATAGACCAGAACCCCAATTGAGTACAATGAAGGCTCCTCCTTTCAATTTAACTAAAAACCCTAGGACAAACATAGAACCCCTAGGTAAAGGAAAAGTTGAACTAATCTCCTTGAATCCTTGAAAAATGAGATTATAAATCCCTAGTTTGATAACACCCCAAAATGGTGGACCCAAACCCCTTGATAACCCAAGAAATGGAGAAGATAAGACCTCTCAACTCTCTACATAATCTTCAAGATTTGGAATACATTGTCCAAGCTTCTTCTCCCTTCAAAAAGAGTATTTATACATAAAAAAATCTTAAGATACTTAAAGAAACTAATCCAAACTGTTTTGGATTTTGAACCCACTTAAATACAACTTAATCAAGCAAGAATTATATCTTAAAAACAACCAAAATGCATAAAATATCAAATCAGGACAAAAATAAAGCATTCTAACCGCGAATCAAGCAGCGTCACTTGGAACCATTGGATTGGGTTCGTATTTAGGGGTGTGAAATTGAAGCTAGGAATCGAGAAAGCTATCAAAAACCTACCCAATTTTCACAGAAAGAGCAACAACAGTAGACCCTCCAAAACCCTTCAGAAAGTAAGGCTCAAGAATCCAAGAAGGATAGCAACAATTATAGTTTTTTAGAGTAGCAATTAGAATGATTGAATAATGAAATAATGATGCAAACCTTACTCTAGATTACCAAGACCCAACACCTTCTATTGGAATTTCGTCCCCTAAGATTTTTCCAGCAAGTTAAGCTTAAATTTATATTGACCCTTGTTGCTTTTCAAACAAAAACCAATATCTAGAAGGTGACACTACAAACAAACTCAAGCAATTTGTTTGATAAGATAAAGAAGTAGTTCAAGTTGAACCTTAGAACTGAAGAGAAAACTCTCTGAAATTTTATACGAAAATTCAAAATTATTCCCCCTATTTTGGCCTAATTTTGGCATTTATATAGAGATTCAAAGTCTTTCGAAATCCATTCACCAAATTGGATTAGGAAACCCTAATTAAAATCCCAAATAGATAACTCTAAATCTTAAAAAAAACTAAGCCCAATTAACTAATGAAAATAAGTTTTTAAAAAGCCCTAAATAAGCCCAATTAATATGGACTTTAACTAATGAAAATAAGTGATTAAAAAGCCATAAATAAGCCCAATTAATCTGGACTTTTACTTAAAAAAAAGTGTTTAAAAAGCACTAAATAATTATGAATATAATAAGAGTTAGATCTCGAAGATGGATTAGGAAATCCCCAATCAGATTTGTTGTAACTCCTAATGCCACATGGAGGATATAAATGCCTTGGATTTCCAAGTAGGATTAGGAAATCTCCTTTTAGCTTTATTCCAAGCTTTCTTCATTGCCACTTCCATTTCCAAGCATGCCCTTCATTGCCATACTTCCATGATCAGCCTTCATGTCATCTTGAATGATCAATAAGTATTGGTATTTCTTTAAAACTTGGAATTGACCTCCGACTATAAGGGTATACTGAGCCTCTACCCAGAAAGGCTCCTTTTGAGGGACAGTTGGTATCAGAGCCTCAGCTGGTTCGGTAGGTCACGAGTTCGACTCCTAGTTATGTAATGTGGGAGTAGTCCTCAGCAAAGAACACTCGCGGAGCGTGGTGGACCTCCAACTATATGGGTATACTGGGACTCTGCCCAGCAAGGATCCTTTTCCGGGGCAGTTGGTATCAGAGCCTCAGGTGGTTCGACAGGTCACAAGTTTTGACTCCCAGTCATGCAATTTGGGAAGGTATTACCCTCTCCTACTCCTTCACCAGTCGCTATTGCTCCTCAGCCATCTTCCAGCTTTTTTCCTCCTTTCACCAATCCCTTTTTTACCACTTTCGACTACCCAATATTTGGCTTTTGGTACCATGGGATATGAAATGTCCAAGCCATCTCTGACTTCTTTAAATCCACTTGTCTCATATCGTTGGGCCAGATGATTTGGACACTTGAAGACTATAGAGTTGGGCTTAAGCCCAAGAGGGACGGTTGTTTTAAATTTGGGCTGCATTTTTTAGTATCTTGGACTTGTTTTTATGTTGGCTTGTATGTATTATTAGCCCAATTCTTTCATGTTTTACCCTAGCTATAAATAGACCTCTTTAAGACAATTAGGGCAGAATTTTGGAGTCATTTTGGAGGTGCTGCCTCCACCCTAGAGAAGGAGTGTTGCCGCCATCTTTGAGAGGTATTTCCTCTTGTTCTTGTTACACAAAGAACTACTCTTCACTTATCAATTAAAATTTTGATTGTGACGTGTGAGTATTCTTCTTACTAAATTAAATTCTGATTATCGGGATTTCTTGGAACAAGTTTCTAAGAGGTGTCGTAGGGATTTAATTTGTTTTGAGTGTTTGTTCAATCTCTTGCTTCAAAAAAGAAATCTGTATTTTTCTTTCTTCAAAGTCAAAAATCAATCCTTTTCATCTTGTATTCTACGGAGTACGTGTAATCCCCTTCTTCTCCCAACACGCCTCTATCGATCGTAGTTAGTTCTTTCTCCTTCAGATTCATGGTTGGGTTCTTCTCCTTCTTGTTCCTCGAATTCTTCTCCTTCATGTTCAACTCATGCAACTCTCCTTGTAGCTCGTGGCACATTAGAAGTTGTGATAGGGTTTCTTATTGGCTGGACTCTTGGATGGGAGGGGATTTGCTCTTGGCAATTCAAATCAATCTTTAATATCGTCCATTACCATATGTATTGTTGAAATTCTTATTGCCTGGCCTGCATGACAAAAGATTCTGGTGCACTAGAAGAACTTTCCAAATGTTCCTTGGAAATCATCATGTATTTTACAATTTTAAAGATTAGTGGAAAATAATCCTTAATGTTCCCCTCGTGTATATTTCTTTTGTAGAATTTTTCTTGTAATGATCTAACACTCGGCCTTTTTGATATATCCCGGGGTGATCCAACATAGTCCACTCTCACGCCTCAAGAGCTAAAGAAAGTCAAGTCCCTCATGTCCAAATGCTATGATCCATTTTGGATTGAATTCCTTCACCCCAAAACATTTAAAGCCCATATGACTACCCTGTTGGCACAAACCCTCTCTTGGTCCAAATCCAACTAAGCCCACAACACTTCAGCCTTAATTTCTTTCAAAAATAATCCATAAATAAAGTATTTCCTAGCCCATTAAGCCCCATGGACGAAATTCCACATCCAAAAGAGAGGAAATCCTTATTCCATCCTAGGCAACTTTTGACTACTTTCTTTACCCCATTGTCAAAAGTTTTTCCTTCACTTTATCCCATTGCTAAAAGTTATTCCTTTTCCTTTTTTCCATTGTCAAAAGTTATTCCTTTCCCCTTTTTCAAAAGGTATGCCTTTCCCTTTACCCCATTGTCAAATGTAATCCTGCCTACCCAAACCCCTTTTGCAAATTACCATACCCTTGGTCAAATTCACCCAAATGGAAAGCTAGAGAACTGAGGACCAAATCATGTTTTTATTCCTAAGTAATGAGTATGTTGCATAAAATATATGTGTGTGGGACGGGGCCCTCTCTCCCCCCATGTATTTTCCCTTTATTTTTATTTCATTATGAGCATAAAATATGTATTTTAAAGCCTATATAAGCCTTAAGTTTCTGGTTTAGAGACCAGATTTTTGAAGCTTAAACCTTGTGTAATACTCATTGAATAAAGTGTGACACTTGTTTAAGCTATTTCCTAATTTATATCTCTTTAGTTGGCTATTTAATAGTGAGTATTAGGAGTCTAATTATACACTTAATTTGTGAAGAATTTCGTGTATAATAGATACCAAGCCCCTAGTGGCATGATCAAAGCCGATGATCGTAAGCTATGTCCTCCATCACGAAGTCGAATGAAACTATCCATGGAATCGTGCGCCGTGTGAAACGTAGAGCATCGCCGTTCTTAACCGAGACTCAGGTTAAGCTCCGTCTCGGAACCTTGTGGGGTTAGGAGTAAAGCATCCCGAGGTTGGCGCATCTCGTTGAGCGTGGAGAAGCATTGGGAACGACCCAGTATACCCTTTTCATCCTTCAGATGGATTGGTATTTTTGTCTGATGTATACATCAGCTCCTTGGGCTAAAACTTGAAGGATTGAGCTGAGAAAAGCTTGGAATTCGACCTCCCCTTATACGCGGAGTCATGAAACTCCCTTTTTCGTTTAGGATCCCCTTTCTACATTCAATTATTTACTGAGCTCGGTGTGAAATCACCTTCATTACACATTCATTCTTGGTCCAGGCTGCTGAGTGCAGGGCAACTCGGCAACCATAGGAAGAACTTTTCTGCCATAGACCTCTTCTCTTTTCCATTCGAGTCACATTCCTACCTTTTTCTTCCATCCTTGATAGCTCTCTTATATATTTGTTTAAGCCTTAGGCTAATATATAACACTTTTTTCTTGTGATTGATCAAATCAAGATGTTAAGTTTGTAGCAATTTAGCAACCGAATGATGTAGATCAAATTTACTGAAAGTATGAGAACTAAATTTACTAGAAGAAAGCATAATTTAGTCAATTATAGTTCCTATTTACTGAAAAGAATAGAAGAAATTAGAATAGGAAACAACTCTTTTTGCTTTCCTAAAGGAATTAGGAAAGTCTAAGGGAAATAGACATTGATTTCCTAAAAAGATTAGGGAATAAAATATGATGGAATTATATTTCGATTTCCTAAAATAGTTAGGAGATCTTAAAAGGCAATCTGATCTAGAAATCTTCTTTCCTTTTCTTCTCCAAATGACCTTCTTTTTTTGGTCTTCTTTTTCTGTTTTTTTTGGACTTTTTTTAACACAATGCAAGAACTAGAAAACTCTGTTGTTAAAGGTCCATAATATTTCTTTTTGGTCAGAAGGAAAGCAATCTGACTTTTTTTGTAACTCAAAAAGAGCACGACTTTGACACCAAGAATGCAAAAAAAAAAAAGAATAGAACTTTTGAGAAGATAGGCTGACTAGAGAGAGATACGAACAACAACAAGATCAACAACGAAAAAATCAAAGAAAGGAAAACAAAAGATAATAAAATTATGATTCACGACTTTCACTCTTATACCAAGATGATGCAAATCCTGGGTATAAAAACCTATAATCTAACAGTAAACTTCCACAAACACCTCAGGATGTGTGAAAAAGGCTTCAAGAACTTTTAACACATTGGATATATGACCCAAGAATCGAAGATATAAACTGAAACCTTAAACCTGTTATCCCTAAAGATAAGAACTTAAGGTATAAATCAAAGAAATGAACGGCACAAGTTAAATAATTTGATAAGTTCAAAGTTATTTCAATGACCAAAGAGTGTATGTATTCTCACCAAAATATCAATGACATTGTTTTTTAAAATTTCTGAAAAGATCCTATATAAATTGATATATCAAAACCTTAACCTAATTGGTCAAGGATTTGGAGTAGGTGGTTGAAATAGAAGTCCTTAATGGGCTTTGATTTGTAGCAATTTTTATCTAATTAAATCCAACTAAGGACTAAAATAAAAGAATGTATATGGGCTTTAATAAATAAAATTTCTTAGATGAAACAAACTTAAAAATCAATTAAAAGACACCTAAAAATAAGAGAATTTCATCCAGCCCTTATGCTGAGTTTTTTAGTCCTTCAATTTGTCGATTTGTCATCTTGGACATCAATGTGGTGGCCCAATATACTCTCAAGTGGTTGGACACATTTCATTTAATAAATTAACAATCATTTATCCTCTTTGTGTAGAATACACCCTTGAAAGCTCATCATAATTTTGATTAAACATTCCTCACGCTTTCAAGAAATACTATCAAGGCCACTTTCATCTTCTTAGTCTTAGCTCTTGTGATTGGACTAGCGTAGATCTTTAGTCTTGATCACTTGATCTTGGCACTTCTTGATTATCATAAGGAGTAGCAATTAGAACCCCAATCACGTACGTTGATGGCTCCACCTTTCAATTCAACTAAAAATCCAAGGAGAAACATAGAACCCCTAGGTGAGAGAAAAGTTGAACAGATGCACAAGAATCCATGAATAACAAAATTCAAAAGCCCTAGATTGATATGGCCCCACAAGAGTGGATCCTAACCCCTTGATAAGCTAAGAAATGGAGAAGACAATAGTGATACTGTTCTCAACTCTCTACTTAACCTTCAAGATTAGTTGAAAAATGTAATATAAACTATTTTGGGGTTTCCATCCCACGTAAATACAACTTGAACATAGTAGAATTGCATTGTTAAAAAAACAAAAAAGCATAAAATATCAAGGCAGGACAAAAATAGGGCATTCTAATTGCGAATCTAGCGAGGTCATTTCTACCAATTGATAGGAATAGGATTAAACCTAGAAACTCTATCAAACAAAATTGTCTAAGAAGGTATGGCTAGATCAACACAATGACCTTTCTCTAGGCACTCAAAGGATCTTGCCCTGTTATCTTTTAACAATTCTAGAAGGAATACACACAATTTCTTAGAATCACCAACAAGGATATTAAGCAAAAGTCATAACATAAATTGAAGCAAAGAAGAAGAATCTGAAGAGTTTAGAAAGCCATAAGATATATTACTTAAACAACAGAGGGAAATGCTCTCTAGAAGTCTGCCCTTTTGAGTTACATTGGCGGAGTTTATATATAACTCCAAAAGGAAAAGCTAAAGGGTTAGTAGAGTCAAATGCGAGCTCTAACAGATGATATTATTGGAGGGTAACATAACTGCTTACATCATAACACACTACGACATCACTGCTTACATTATAAAACACTAACACAATATCAACTTTAATCAGCTAAAAAATAAAGGTGACATGACAACATACTGCAAAGCTTTAAAGGAAAAAGTCTGCATGGCCATAATATGCTGAATTAGTGGAGCCAGCAGAGGGAGGTGATGACATGTTTGTATCAGTGGAGCCAGGGTTAGTCAGATGTAGTCAATAATGTAGTCTTCATGGTGTGCATGAGCTTTCACTTTCTTCTTTGCTTTTCTAATTGAAGTGATACAAGTTCTTCTGGCAGATTTATTAGAGGCCATGTGACCTAAGGGATCCCAATGTGAAGGATGTGATGAGCTGGCTTGCTGAAAGAAGAAGCAATCGAAAAGCATTTTTTTTCTGGCTGAGAGTCTGGTGGATGGTGTAAATATAATTCCTAGGCAATTTTGATGTTTATCTCACGTGGATGATTACTGGGATAATTTCATGAACCATAATCAACAGGCTAGATGTCTAGAGGGATAAATTGTTTTTTTCAGAAAAGATGTATCTCTGAGCTTTAGAATACTTTTGAGGAAGGTCTAATAGAGTGATGACATTGGTCTGGTAAAGGATAGACTGTGGGTTAACAACAAAGTTTTGATCTATGGGTTGGTAAAGTTCAAAGGTGAGGAAATGTGATAAGAATCAAGAAACATCAAGATGAAGTGATCAAGACCCATTAAAGATTTCCGCTAGTCCAATCACAAGAGCTAAGGCTAAGAGGATGAAAGAGACCTTGAGTGCATTGCTTGAAAGCATAAGGAATAAACAACCAAAGAATGATTATCTTTCAAGGGTGTATTCTGCATAAGGAGGATCAATGATGGTGAATTTATTACATGCAAGATGTCCAACCACTTGGGAGTCTATTGGGCTGCCAAATTGATGTCCAAGATAGCCAATTAATGGGCTAAAAAGATTCAGCATAAGGGTTGGACGGAATTTCCTTATTTTTAGGAGTCTTTTAATTAGTTTTTAAGTTTGTTTGGGCAAAGAACATTTAATTATTAAAGCCCATATCTATTTTTTTATTTTAATCCTTAGTTGGATTTAATTAGCTGCAAATCCAAGCCCATTAAGGACTTGTATTTCAGCCACTTACTCCAAATCCAAAGCCAATTAGGTTAGGGTTTTGAGATATCTATTTATATAGGATCTTTTCAGAAATTTCATGAACATTATGTCATTGATACTTTGGTGAGAATACATACTCTCTTTGGTTCTTGGAAGAATTTTTTTGAACTTATCAATGCGTTCATCTCTTTGAATTATACCTTAAGTTCTTCTCTTTATAGATAACGGGTTTAAGGATTCTGTTTATACATTTGGTTTTTGGGTCATATATCCAACGGGTTAAGGGTTTTTGAATCCTTTTTCACACATCCTTGGGCATTTGTGAATGTTTATTGTTGGGTTCTAGGTTTCTATACCTAGGGTTCGCATCATCTTGGTATAAGAGCAAAGGCTATGAATCAGGTTTTTACTATCTTTCATTTTCCTTTCTTTGATTTTCGTTGTTGATCTTGTTGTTATCCGTGTCTCTCTCTAGTCAGCCTACCTTCTCAAAAGTTCTATTCTTTTTTTTTTTTTGTGTTCTTGGTGTCAAAGTTGTGCCCTTTGTGAGTTACAAAAAAGAAAGAAAAAATCATTAAAAAGAACTGAAAAAATTGTCCAAAAAAGAAAAAATCGTGCAAAAAAAAAGATGAAAAAATCTTCCAAAAAAATCAGGAAAAAAAAGACCAAAGAAAGAAGGTCAGCTGGAGAAAAAATGGATGTTTCCTATTCTGATTTCTTCCTAATTCCTCTTAGGAAAGCAACTAAAAAGGTTGTTTTCTATTTTGATTTCTTCCTAATTCGTTTTAGGAAAGCAAAAAAAAAAGGTTGTTTCCTATTTTGATTTCTTCCTAATTCCTTTTAGGAAAGCAAATAAAGGCTATTTCCTATTATAATTTCTTCTATTCTTTTTAGTAAGTAGGAGCTTTAATTGACTAAATTCTGATTTCTTTCTAATAATTTAGTTTCTTTACTCTCTTTGACTTCCTTGTTTTGATATACATCATTCGATTGTTGAATTGCTACAAACTTGACTACTTGATTTGATTGATTAGTTCTCAAAGAACTAAAAGCAAGTTTGTTGAGTGGTAAAAGGCTGAGTGTTAGATCATTACAAGAAAAAGCCTAAAATAGAGAGATACACGAGAGAAAGTGAGGATTATTTTCTACTAATCTTTACAATTGTAGCATACATGATAGCTTCCAAGGAACACTTGGAAAGTTCTTCTAGTGCACAAGAATCTTTTGTCATGCAGGCCATGCAATGAGAATTCCAAAGGCTACACACGACGATGGAGGATATTAAAGATCAATTGAATGGCCACGAGCAAATCTTAGTGAACATGCCGAGAGGCCAATCGAGAAAAAAATCTCATTGTAGCTCCTAATGTACCAAGAGTTGCAAGGAGAGTTGCACGAGTTGAACATGAAGGCGAAGAATTTGAGGAACAAGAAGAAGAAGAACCCAGCCATGAATCCGAAAGAAATAACTAACTACAATTGACAGAGACGTGGTGGGAGAAGAAGGGGAGATCGAGTAGATAGGAATTTGGGGAGCATAAAGATGAAAATTCCACCATTCCAAGGGAAGAGTGACCCCAATTTATATCTTGAGTGGGAACGAAAGGTGGAGATAGTGTTCGAGTGCCATAACCATTCACAGGAGAAAGAGGTAAAAATAGCTGTTGTTGAATTCACTGACTATGCACTCATTTGGTGGGATCAATTGTTGATTAGTAGGCGTAGAAATAGAGAAAGGTCTATATCTACTTGGGAAGAAATGAAAACAATCATGAGGAATAGGTTTATCCCTAGCTATTACTTCAAATATTTATATAGAAAATTGCACGTATTAACTCAAGGGTCTAAAAGCGTGGAGGAATACCACAAGGAGATGGAGATTGCAATGATTAGGGCTGATGTTGAGGAAGAAAGAGAAGCTACTATGGCCAGATTTTTAAATGGCCTCAACTGAGAAATTGCAGACATAGTGGAGCTTCACCATTATGTGGAATTGGAGGACATGGTACATATGGCTATTAAGGTGGAAAGACAACTCAAGAGGAAGGGATTTTCAAGAGCTGGTGTTGGTCCGAAATTGGGGCTGGTTCAAGTTCCTCCTCATCTTGGAAGAATAATTGGAGTTGAAAGGAAGAAAAGGTAGCTTCTAAAACAAATGAAGTCACCTCTTGTCAAGATAAAGGTACAAATTCTCAAACCCAAAGACAAAGAAATCTAAAATGCTTTAAGTGTTTGCGAACATGTCACATATCCTCTCAATGTCCAATAAAAGAGCCATTGTGATTAGGGATGATGGCGACATTGTAACTGAAGAAAGTGGAGATGAGGAGATGCCACCTCTAATGGAGGAAAGTGAAAGAAGAGGAAAGAAGAGAAGAAGAATGTGGAGTTGTTGGAGATGCCTTAATGGCTAGAAGATCATTAAACTTGCAAGCTAAGGAGGATGACAATGAGGTACAAAGGGAAACTATCTTCCCTACTCGATGTCATGTTCTTGACAAAGTTTGTAATGTTATAATTGATAGTGGGAGTTGTACAAATGTGGCTAGTACTTCGTTGGTAAAGAAATTGAAGCTACCAACTCTTAAGCATCCTAAACCCTACAAGCTGCAATGGTTGAATGATAGTGGGGAGGTAAAGGTCAACAAACAAGTTGTGGTTGCATTATCTATTGGGAGATACAAGGACCAGATTCTTTGTAATGTAGTGCCCATGCAAGCAAGTCATATTTTGTTGGGCAGACCATGGCAATATGATCGAAAGGTTACTCATGATGGATATAGCAATAAGTATTCATTTTTATTCAATGGAATATCTATAACTCTCTCACCCTTGTCCCAACAACAAGTGAATGAGGATCAGAAAAAGATCCAAGAATACTATGAAAAAGAGGCTGTTGAGAGAAAAAAATGAGAGAAAATTGAAAAATATTCAAAAGAAAAAAGAGAGGCCAGGAGATAAAAAAGAGAAGAGATAAGAGAGTGAAAAAAAAGAGAAGAAGTTGAATATTTTTGCGAGTGCAAAAGAGATTGTGTGAGAGCTGAGTTTAGGGCATCCTTTGTACATACTTTGGTGCAAGGAAGTTTTTATTGCTACTATTAATGAAACTAACTCTTCCTTGCCTAGTATTGTTTGTACTCTTTTGTAGGAATTCTCTGATGTATTTCCAGAAGAATTGCCAAAAGGATTACCACCTTTGAGAGGAATTGAACATCAAATAGATCTCATTCTTGGAGCACCGATTCCAAACAAACTAGCTTATAGATGCAATCCGGAAGAAACGAAAGAGATACAAAGACAAGTTGATGAACTCTTGGAGAAAGGCCTTGCAAGAGAAAGCATGAGTCCAAGTGCTGTCCCAGTCATTCTAGTACCTAAGAAGGACGATTCTTGGAGAATGTGTGTGGACTGTAGATCCATCAATAAGATCATGGTAAAGTATCGCTTTCCTATACCTAGGTTAGACGATATGCTTGATGAACTACATGGGGCAAGTTTATTCTCCAAAATTGACCTAAAATCTGGATATCATCAAATAAGAATTCGTGAAGGAGTTGAATGGAAGACTGCATTCAAAACTAAACATGGTTTGTATGAGTGGTTAGTAATGCCTTTTGTTCTAACTAATGCACCAAGTACTTTCATACATTTAATGAACTATGTTTTGCATCCTTTCATTCGAAAATTTGTCGTTGTTTATTTTGATAACATCTTAATCTATAGTCAGAATTTGGAGGAACATGTTTGCCATTTAAGGTATGTTCTAGTGGTACTTAGAAGGGAGAAATTGTATGCTAACTTACAAAAGTGTGCCTTCTGTACTAATGAGGTAAATTTTCTTGGTTATATTGTCAATGCTAATGGCATAAAAGTTGATCAAGTGAAGGTAAAGGTGATAAGAGAATGGCCGCAACCTACCAATGTTAGTGAGGTAAGAAGTTTCATGGATTATCTAGCTTTTATAGAAGATTCATTAAGAACTTCTCTACAATTGCTGCACCTTTGACTGAATGCATTAAGAAGAATGTAGGTTTTAAGTGGGGAAAGAGAAAGACGATTCTTTTAATGAATTGAAAGATAAGTTGTGTTCTGCTCTTTTACTTGCATTACCTAATTTCACTAAAACTGTTGAGATTGAATGTGATGCTAGTGGAATAGGTATAGGTGCAGTACTTATGCAAGAAGGAAGGACAATAGCTTATTTTAGTGAAAAACTAAATGGGGCTACTCTAAAGTATCCAACCTATGATAAGGAGTTATATGCTTTAATTAGATCATTGGAAATTTGGCAACATTATCTAAGGCCAAAAGAATTTGTTGTTCATACTCATCATGAAAGCTTGAAGTTCTTGAGGGGACAAACAGAGCTCAATCGATGCCATGCAAGATGGGTTGAATTCATTGAGTCCTTTCCTTATTTGATCAAGTATAAACATGGTAAGGATAACATTGTTGCTGATGCTTTATCTCGAAGGCATGTTCTTATTGCTAAGTTAGATTCCAAATTACTTGGTTTTGAATATATTAAAGAATTGTATTTGGGTGATCATGATTTTGCTAACATATATGGCACATGTGAGCATTCAACATTTGGAAAGTTTTATAGTCATGAGGGATACTTGCTTAGAGAGAATAAGCTATGCATACCTCAAACATCCATAAGAGAACTTTTAGTAAGAGAAGCACATGGGGGTAGTTTGATGGGGCATTTTGGCATTAATAAGACTTTAGATGTATTGAGGGAACATTTTTTCTGGCCACATATGAAACGAGATGTTGAAAGGCTATGTAATAAGTGTATTACTTGCAAACAAGCTAAATCTAAAGTTATGCGACATGGTTTGTACTCATCATTACCTATCTTAAGAACCTTGGACTGATATTTCCATGGATTTTGTTCTCAGATTACCTAGATCAAAAAGTGAAAATGATTATGTTTTTGTTGTTGTTGACAGGTTTTCCAAAATGGCACATTTCATACCTTGCAAGAAAACCGACGATGCCTCTCATGTAGCCGATTTATTTTTCAAAGAAGTTGTGAGGCTACACGACATACCTCAGAGTATTGTAAGTGATAGAGATGTTAAGTTCTTAAGCTACTTTTGGAAAACTTTGTGGAGTAAGTTGGGAACAAAACTACTATTTTCTACAACTTGTCACCCTCAAACTGATGGCTAAACTGAGGTAGTAAATCAAACTTTAACTACGTTATTGCGTGCAATTATTCAAAGGAATTTGAAGCATTGGGTAGAAAGTCTACCTCTTGTTGAATTTGCATATAATAGGAGTGTACATTCAACCACTAATTATTCACCTTTTGAAATTGTTTATGGTTTGAATCCATTAACTCCTCTAGATTTGAAGCCTTTCCCAACTGAGGAACAAGCTAGCTTGGATGGTAAGAAGAAAGCTAAAGTTATTCATTCTTTGCATGAAAAAGTGAGGTTGCAAATTGACCAAGCAATATGCTGACCAACACAATAAAGGGCGAAAGCAAGTGTTACTTGAACCTGGTGATTGGGTTTGGGTTCATATGAGGAAAGAAATATTTCCCCAATAAATAAAGTCCAAGTTGCATCCAAGAGGTGATAGACCGTTTCAAGTGATTGAAAAGATTAACGACAATGCTTACAAAATTGATATTCCCAGTGAGTATGGTAATGTTAGTTCTACATTCAACATTTCTGACTTATCACCTTTTTGATGTAGGAGTTGATTCGAGGATTAATCATTTTGAGGAGAGAGGGAATAATGAGAAACAAGAAACGTGAAGATCAAGTGATCAAGACCCATTAAAGATCTCCGCTGGTCAAATCACAAGAGCTAAGGCTAAGAGGATGAAAGAGACCTTGAGTTCATTGTTTGAAAGCATAAGGAATAAACAATCAAAGAATGATGATATTTCAAGGGTGTATTTTGCACAAGGAGGATCAATGATGGTGAATTTATTACATGCAAGCTATCCAACCGCTTGGGAGTCTATTGGGCTGCCAAATTGATGTCAAAGGTAGCCAATTAATGGGTTAAAAAAATTCAGCATAAGGGTTGGACGAAATTTCCTTATTTTTAGGAGTCTTTTAATTTGTTTTTAAGTTTGTTCGGGCAAAGAACATTTAAATATTAAAGCCCATATCTATTTTTTTATTTTAATCCTTAGTTGGATTTAATTAGTTGCAAATCCAAGCCCATTAAGGACTTGTGTTTCAGCCACTTACTCCAAATCCAAAACCAATTAGGTTATGGTTTGAAATATCTATTTATATAGGATATTTTCAGAAATTTCATGAACATTATGTCATTGATACTTTGGTGAAAATACATACTCTCTTTCGTTCTTGAAAGAACTTTTTGAACTTATCAAGTTATTCAGCTTGTGGCGTTCATCTCTTTGAATTATACCTTAAGTTTTTGTCTTTATAGATAACGGGTTTAAGGTTTCTGTTTATACCTTTGGTTCTTGGGTCATATATCCAACGGGTTAAGAGTTTTTGAACCCTTTTTCACACATCCTTGGGCATTTGTGGAAGTTTGTTGTTGGGTTCTAGGTTTCTATACCTAGGGTTCACATCAATATCCTTAGGAAAAATGAGAAACAGATTTTTTCATTCTTCAAGAGGCTTAAACAGTAAAAATTCACAAATACTCGGGATAAAACCTTTAAGGAATAATGCATTATCAATTTCAAGAAGAATGTGGTACTGTTGACAAAGGTACCAAAAAAACTATTTCAATGGTGGAGGAAAATTGGTAGGTTTGAGAATGAAAATTTGACTAAATGGGTAAAATGGATATGGGTAATCAAGAGGGAAAACAGGAGGGTTGGATCGGATCATGGCGATAACGAGTTTGGTATTGAAAGAACTGGGTGTGGACAGGAAATTAGCCACAACATTGGTCTTACTTTGATATGCTTGACCTCAAATGAATTGAGAACCACTTTGCCCGCCTGAGCAGTTGAGGATGAGGAACTTGTTTCTGCTTAAACTGCAGCATCTTTGGGAAAGAGCTCATGTCTGTTTCTGACAAGAATTTGGATATGATAAGATAGAAACTGAACTTCTTGATTCCATTTTTTACTGCTAGTATCTCCTTGAAAGTGGAATGATAGTGGAGTTCTGATACTTTGAATCTGCCACTTGAGAATCCACATAACTATCTGGTTCCATTAACTTCTTCAACAAAATGGCACTCCAATACTTATCACTGACATCAATCTAAAGGATTTTCTGGCCATTTGATGGTAGATGCAACTTCTGGATCTGAGATACCTGAGTTTTCAATGCAGCTACAGATTGAATCTAAGATAAACCCCAAGGTGAAGGGTTTTTCTTAAGCATTTTTGTGAGTGGATGAATGAACTCAAATGCTCGAGGGATAAAATCGTTCATATAATTAATTATTCCAAGAACCTGTTGGACTTGCTATTGAGAGAGATTGGACTCAGAAAACTTTTGAAGTTCTGTGGATATATGATCTCCCGGAGTGTAAGTACCTACAAAAAAATTCATTCCTAGGAAAGTAATTTCCTATTTTGCAAAGATCATTTTCTTTTGAGAAAGCATTATGTCATATTTTTTAACAATATCAGTAAATTGGCATAAGAGATTCCATGTTGACGATGAGACGCTGGTACCGTCAAGGTCTTGTGCTTGTGAATCAACCATTGTTTCAACAGTAACAGGACGAGAGTTTACCTGAGTGACCTTTTGGTCAATCTGAATTAGGATTCTATTCATAGCCACTGCGTTTTTAGACTGCCAATTCAATATTGTCTCAACAGGATTTGCTGGTGCTGATTGTCCACTGGATAGTATAACAGATGAAGTATTGGTGATTTTATGTTAATGTTTGGCATTATCCTTGATGGAAGAGGAGGTTTGAGGGAACAAGGGGTTGAGTGGTGGAAAATCTGTAGGTGGGACATACAGAGAGCTAGAATTGGAGTTGGAGGTTTGTAAAGTGGGTTGATAGGATTCTGCTTCTTCTTTCTTCTCCTTTTGCGGCTTTAATAGTCATTATAGATGCACAACTCAATTCCACACTGAGAACAGTAGTTTGGACATTCTTCGCAAGAATCACAGTGTCCCCAATAATAGCATCAAGAGTATACCATTTGGTAATATCATGAAATGTATCCTGATAAGAAACCAATAGGCTATCTGGGCCAGCTTGTGCAATCATATTGTTAGCCCTAAGGGCAAATCATGTAGGTTTGATTAGTTTTGATTAATGACAAACATTGATAAGGACTAAAATGCTTGTATATTGTGTGATAGGATTTTTGGATTGAGAAGGAAGCAAGTCTCATTGCCTTGGAGTTAGAAATGCAAGAACAACTCAAATATACCAAAGTGATTGAAGATTGAAGAGTTTGTTCAAGATGAATGAAGGCTTTGAAGACATGAAGTGTAGGTTACATGTGGTTAATAGGTAAACATTGTAAACCCTACACTCTTAAGCCTTGGAATCTATGAGTTGCAATTGAGAGCACAAAACATGATTTAAATGGTTTCAATGGTTTTAAACTTATCAAGATTATCAAGTTTTCATAAATGATTTTTACACTTAAAATGTCTTTAATAACTTATCTTTAAGGCTAGAATATTTTCTAACTTGTTTGAAATGATTTGGACATGTTTTGATAAAGTTTCAAAAGTTCGGATGCAAAGTTTGGACGCATAGGGCAAAGTTCGGACGTCCGAACTTTCCCTACGCTGTGAATTGCAAATTTTGTATTTGTGAACAGTACTACTATTTTTCCAAATTTTGTATACATGAACAATAATACTGTTTAATGAACAGTACTACTATTTTTCCAGAGAAATTCGGACGCAAGTTCAGACGCATGAGACCAAGTTTGGACATCCGAACTTTTGTGAATAGTGCATAAACAGTGACTACTGTTCACATACGGCTAATTGCTTATCATCTACTCCTCACAGAGTTCACGCCTAGATTCATCGGCACCTTAAACCACTAGTTTACAACTCTCACCTATGTTGAGAGGACTCAAACTCTTATGTTGATCAAGCTACTTCTTTACTCTATTACTGTTTTCTTGGTGAACCAGATTCTGATCTTGAATTAAAAAGAAAAGAGTTCTTTCAAATGAAATGTTACTTTTTTCAAAGAACTGATTTGGATAAACATTTGCAGCATATGACTCAACTGTTTTATATTCTTGGCGCAGATGTTAGTGTCAAGCAAGCATTTCTCAGTTCGATTCCTCAAGCCTTGGCCCAAGGAACAAGTTTGAAGCTCTCTTGAAAACTTTTAGATTCCAAAGACAAAAGAGTGCAAGGTTTACAAAGATATACCTATAATGCATAGTAAAGCTACACTAAGGTCTTTTAAGTCTTCAAACATCTTGAACAAGCTCTTCTATCTCCTTGACATATTTGAGTTGTCCTTGCATTGTATCTTTACGGCAATGAGACTTGTTTACTTCTCGATCCAACAATCCTATCACATAATAATCAAACACATTAGTCCATATCAAAGAAATCAACAATATTCTCTCAGGATTATGCAATGATCAATTTTTGTCATTACTCAAAATAACATGATTTTCCTTAGGGCTAACAGTTACATTTGAATGTTCATAGCTAGATGGTGGAACTCAATTTACTTGATGTTTAACACAGTTTTGACACTTGGTAAAACATTTGAAAGACTTGAAGATTTAGATCCATATTATAAGATTGCTTTTGCAGTTGAGAATGATAGGCTACCTAGTGAAAGATGATTAGGATAACATTTCATGTTTTACAAATATTTTGAAACATTTTTATGAACTCACATTATAGATTTCAAACTTGTTGTGCGTGACATCTAATCAAATACTTCATGAACTTGGTGATGTGGCAAATTTGTTATGTATATAAGAAGGTAAGATGATGTCGAGTTGAGTACTATGAAAATAAGAATGAGAGATAAGTATGATAAATATTAGGGAAATTTTGAAAAATTAAATTTCATGTTTTCTAAAACAATCATTCTTGACCCACGGTTTAAGTTTGATTATTTTATGTAGGATAGAAAGAATGTATCAAAGAATTTTGATCTTGTAAGCAAAGTAAAAGAAAGGCTTTATGTACTTTTTGAGGAGTATGGGAAGTCAAGTTCCTGTTAAGAGTCTCACTGTCATACATCTCTTCTACCTCAATGTCAATTCAATATTAACAAAATCCATGTGTCCCACTATTAAAAAGACATTCTTTGACTACTGGTACTAGAAGTGAGCTAGTATAACATGCATAAGGAAGAGGAAGGGATTGATAATAAAAATGAATTGGGTAAGCATCTTGGAGAGGAGAGTAAGCAAGGAGAGGATAAGTTTGATATCTTAAAGTAACTGAAGTTAAATGTTCCAAAATTTTCTATTCTTGCTCAAATATATTACTGATGATATATTGGCTATTTCTTATACTACTTCTAAATATGCTTTTAGTACTTGAGCTTGAATTCTTGATACATTTAGGAGCTCACACTACAAGAAAAAAAAATTTGAAACCGAAAAATCGATTTCAAAACAAGGATTTGAAACTGCATAGAATTGGTTTCAATTTTGGTGGTCATGGCCCAATATTGAAATTGAAAAAAATCAGTTTAAAACTGAATCGAAATCAATTTTGAAACAGAATATTATCAATTCCAAAATTAAACTAATATTTTTAGCCAAATATGGCATCCGATTTTAAAACTGAACCCACCAGCACGCACCCAAGCGAGAGTGTGTTTGCATGTTCCAATGATTTGAGTGAAATTCGCCCCCTGCATGACTCGAGCATCGAGCCTGCATCACTGGTGTGGGGGAGCATGTGCTCCTCCACCAGGCTAAGCTTGCTGCTGTGTTGTGATATTCTTTAGCAATTATTTTTTATACTATATATGTATATATATTTTAAATCAATAATATGTATTATGATAATTTATCAAATAATAGATGATATATTTTTTTAATAATATTATTTATAGTAAAATTTAGGGAAATAAAATATTATAATTAAGATGTAACTTATTATATTGTATTTTAATATATTAATTTAAAATTGACCATGTAAATTTCAATCCGATTTGAATTATACATAAATGAACTTCCAATCTTTTATATCCCTAAACTAACAAGACAAAAAAATCTAAAATTTTTAATAAATTTCATTTTCAATGAAACATTTCTAATTTTGATTAGGTTATAAACTCATGTTATTAACTTATTAAGTGTGTTTATTAATTAATAAAAAATTTGTAATTGTATTTATATAGACAAAATATATTAGCATTATACATAATTACTGTTTTATATACTTAACTTATACGAGTGTTAACTATAGATCACATGTATGATATTTGATTAAACTTATATAATAATTAAAAATAAGTATATATAGATCAACATATATCTTAAAAATTTATAATCAAGTTGAATGTCATAACTTAAATTTGTTGATATTGTTTTACTAGAAATTTAAACATTTTATTGCAAGCTTGTCAAGAATTTAGGAGGTTTGGTTTTTTTACTTATAAAGTAGTAGGTACAGAATCAGTTCTGATTTAAGGTAAATGCGGCAGCTCTAGAAATTTTGTTTTCTCCCTATTGAAATTATATTTAATTTGAAGATAAATTAGATTTAATTAGACTTTTTTATAAAAGGTATAAAAATTTGATTTCTCTCCAAATAGTTAAACTGAAAATTTCCAAACCGAACGAATTGCATAACCTTACTGAGAGCCCAAAGGTAAAAAAGCATGAAATAAAGAAATCCCATCAAGATATGAGGGCAAGGCAGAGCAATTACTTAGATTTGGCTGGAAAAGTTTATAGAAAACAACGAATAGAAGAAAGTAGAGAAAGCTAAGCTAGAGAGAGAGAGAGAGAGAGCAAATTAAAACTTCCCTTATGTCAAGGATTACCCCTCTTGCTTTCCCCATCCTTTTTAATCAATAAAACTGGCTTAGTTTTTCTCTTACAAAAATTTGAACATCTTTTGATCAATCAAAAGTTTTTTATTGTGGATCCTATTTTTCATCTCACAAATAATTCACTTTTATAAAATCAAGAGAAAATATTCTCAAACCAAAATGAAATCCCACATCTACTTTCACCAACTATTGAATTACGCAATCCTTTGACAATCTTCTTCGATAAGATCATAGTAATGACTCTGGCGGTGATTGGGAATTGGTTGAAATCCTTTACTTCATATTTTATTTTTGTGCCTCACCCCCTCTTTTGGCCAAACCATGACGAACTCCTCTTTATGCAATTTGTTCCAAATATCTGAGACTCAATGGCGAGGTAGTGCTTTTGTTTTGCTCCTACTTGATGGAATCTAAGGGACGAAGTTAAAAGAGAAGTTTTCTTGCACTTGTAGTACAAAGATGGCGATATAGACTCTGTTAAAAATAATAAATCAATAAAAGAAAAAAAAGCTGCTAGTTGTTTATCTATTATTTGACTAGTATTGCTGAGGTATACATAATTGTCTTCTACCATGATTTTTAAATCATTATGTAACTCTTTTTTCCCCTTTGTTTATCCCAAATCCTCAACATCTTTCTTTTATTGTGTTGAAGAAGGAGCTTGATGATCACTTAGGTTATAATGGCCTTATCATTTTAATATTAGTGAATAATTATTATTAAGGAAAAAATAGAAAAATTATTCTAAATGTTCTAAAAGAGAGAAAGAGAGAACTCAAGAAGCTAGAATTTTATTGAGAGTTTTTCATCATACATCCTCATACAAGCTACACCATATGGTTCTATTTATAGAGTTAGAAGTGACATTTCTCATCATAGGTCATTAGTAGGCTCATCTATAACTTACGTAACATACTTCCCATGATCTCCATGTTCTCTAAGATAATGGAGGTAATGGGATAGTGGTCTATAAAGGATGGATGTCACAACTTTGTTTGTAACACCTAACATTTCATATTTTATAACCTCAAACATGGATTAATACTTGGGATAATGGATATCCACATAATTCATATATTCATAACACTCCCCTTTGGATGCCCATTACATAAAGAATATGCCTCATTGAAACTTACTAGATATATTCATAACATTCCCCCAAAGGTCAAATCATGTTGTTTTGATTAAATGACAAACATTAATAATATTGATTAACCTTGTCATGAACTACCATGCTCATATGATGTGTAATAGGATTTTTTGATTAAGAAGAATACAAGTCTCATTGCCTTGAAGCTAAAAGCACATTAATAACTCAAGATTATCAGAGTGGTTGGAGTTGATCCAAGATTATTGAAGGCTTTGAAGACCTTAGCATAGGTTCACAATGCATTATAGGTATATCCTTGTAAACCTTGCACTTGTTTGTCCTTAGAAACTAAAAATTTTTCAAGAGAACTTCAAACTTGGTTTTCAATCTCAAATGATCTATCCTACAAATGTTTTTACCAAGTTCTGGACAATGGCCTTTGGACTAAAAAGCTTTTAAAAGATCCATCTTATAGTCCAAAATCATTTCAAACTTGTTGTGCTTGATTTCTAATAAGTTTGACTATGTTTGGTCCATTCGACTCCAATTCAGATGCCCGAAATAGAACTCATGGCTGTTGAATTTTTAGAGAAATTCAGACTACTATTCAGACGCATAGGTCCAAGTTCGGTCGACCGAATTTCCTGTTACTAGCCGTTATTTAAACGTTGCAACCAATTTTTAAACCTTATAAAAGACATAACTTCAGAGTTTTGAGTAGTTTTTGAGCTTTAAAGATTCTTAACTCTTCCCAGTCATTCACTATCAAAAAAGTTTTCTTTTTTCTTGTGCTAAAAAGTTCATATCCAAGATTCCCTAGGTAAAAAGGTGAAGGTGTGCTAATTTGTCATCATCTACCAAGTTGTTGGTAACTTTCTTATCTCATACTTCATTTACTTGCTGTTTTCAAGGTTATCTTGTTGATATAAAACCCTTGTGTTAGGGTGAGCCTTGATTATTTGTATTTGAGAAGAGGTTGTGGTGTAAAACCCTTGAAGGGTGAGCCTCTAGTATATGGTTTGATCAACTTGTGATTATAGTTGAGTTTGGTTAAAATCCTTGAGTTGGGTTCTCAAGGTAGAGGATGTAGATCTTGTGTGATCGACCATTATAAATTGCTTGTGTTGTCTCTTACTCTCTACTTCCTTTAAATTTAAATCTCATTGTGTTTACTTGCATATTTTGTGAAGTATTTGATTCAAACCATCTTCCAAATTAATTTTTTTCTAAAAGGAAAAGGATTTTAAAAATTAGCTAAATACCTAATTCACCCCTCCCCCCCTTTTAGGTCTTTCAAGTATCAGAGGTTGGACTTCTTTTGCAAAGGTTTTACCAACTAGAAGATAAGATCCTATGACTAATATTTCAAACTTACCTTATTTGGAAGGATCTTTCACAAATAGACCTCCCTTATTGATGGAACAAATTATACGTGTTGGAAATCTTTAATTAAGATATTGTAAGACCTAAGAGGGGAGGTGAATTAGGTCTTAGGCTAATTATCGAAATCTTTTCCTGTATTGCAAATCCTTTGCCTTAATAAAAGCTTGTCTTCAAATTCACAAACTCTAAGTTTATATGTGATGTAATGGTTGAGACAAGATGATCAAACAATAAAACCATAACTAGTCAATCAACAACTAAGAACAAATAATAATAACATAAGTATGTAAACAAGTAAATCTATAAATAAATGAACACACGATTTATAGTGATTCGATCTCTCCAAGATCTACATCCACTACCTTGAGTCCACACTCAAAGATTTCAACCAATCCTCTATATGCTCAATTTAGGCAATTACACAAGAGGCTCATCACACAATGGTTTTACACTCACAACCTCTTTTAGTAATTATACAAACAAGGTTCACCCTTCCACAAGGGTTTTATATCTAAAGACAACCTAAAGACCAATCTAATCAAAGGCTCACCCACAAACGGGTTTTACACCACAACCTTGATTAATCTAGTCTATGGCTCACCTTAACGCAAAAGGATTTTATGTTACAAGATAACCTTGCAATGAGCTAGTAGAAAACACAATTGAGATAAGAAAAGAGAGTGTGTAAGATGTTACCACTTTGTTGGTAGATGATTACACAACGTTTCACCTTCACACTTTGTTGCCTTTGGAATCTTGAATTTCAATCTTTGAGCACAAGACAATTTGAGAGCTTTTCAATTTAATTTGATGTAAAACAAGTTAGAGCATGTAGGATTTGTTAAGTTCAAAGTTCTTCTAAAAAATTTGGAGTTTATGGCTTTTATATAATTTGAAAATCAGTTCAAACGGCTATAAAACGGCTAGTTTCAGGAAAATTCGAACGACCGAATTCTGCGTCCGAATTTTTTGGTCGACCAAATTTTTTCTGCTGTGTCCGAATCTTCTTCCGAATTTCTCTGGAAGAAACAGTGACCATGTTGAAGGCCAAAATTCGGACGACCGAATTTTTCTTCATGCGTCCGAATCTTTTTCCAAATTTCTATGGAAGAACAGTAGCAAAATTTTGCTACAAAATTCGGACGACCGAATTTTCATTCGAATTTTTTAAACTCTGTCAAAACATATTCAAATCAATTCAAACAAGTTGGAAAACATTCTAGCCTCAAAGATAAGTCATTAAAGACCTTTTATGTACCAAAATAATTTATGAAAACTTGGATAATTTAGGTAACTTCAAAACCATTAAAACCATTTAAATCAAGTTTTGTGCTCTCAATTGCAACTCAGATTCCAAGGCTTAAGAGTGTAGGGTTTACAAAGTTTACCTATTAACCACATTTAACCTACACTTCGTGTCTTCAAAGCCTTCATTAATTTTGAACAAACTCTTCAATCTTTAATCACTTTGGCATATTTGAGTTGTTCTTGCATTGCTAGCTCCAAGGCAATGAGACTTGCTTCCTTCTCAATCCAAAAATCCTATCACACAACATACAAGCATTTTAGTCTTTATCAATGTTTGTCATTAATCAAAACTAATCAAACCTACATGATTTGCCCTTAGGGCTAACGATGTATATTTGTTCTATTAACTTTGATTTGTGAAATATCATTGAGAAAGGACCTTATATACCAATGAGGATGAGAGCCAATGGAGTCACTAGGGAACCAAAGCCTATGGATGAATAGTATGATAGTGAATCAAGAAAGATGGCCTTGAACTACCAAGCTATGAACATTTTAAGTTGAGCTATAGTAAATGAATACAACTGAGGAAGCGGATGTGACACCGCTCATGACATGTGGAGACTTCTCAAGTAAATCATGAAGGCAATAATCAAGTAAAGGAGTAGGAGTTAAAGTTCAAGAAATTCTATAAGAAAAGATTTCTCAAGAAGGGAAAGAGGCCTTCCAAGAAAGAAGGACAATCATCTTCATTATTCAAGCCACAATGTTATGAGTGCAAGAGTATCGAACACCTTGTAGCCGATTTTCCTAAAGCAATGGAGAAGGAAAGAGATGCTAAATTCAAGAAAAAGAAGTCTATTAAGAAAAGCAAAGGATTAGTAGGCACATGAGATTCAAGATTGATGATTTATTGACGGAAAACTCAAAACTATTTTTTGAAAATAAAAAACTTCTTGAATCCATTGATGGCTTGAATATTGAAAAAGAAGTTTTAAATATTTATTTGCAAAACATCTCTCTTGAAAACAAATGTCTTTGTGCCAAAATATCTTCTCTAGAAAAAATAATTATGGGTTATGATCATTTGAAAAAGAAAGTTGATGATCTTACCTTATGTGTTGAAAAATTCACAAATGGTAGGGACAATCTTGAAAAACTACTTGGATCTCAAAGATCTTCTTTTATTAAAAATATTCTTGGATACAATCATGTAAATAATGTTTCAAAATACAAAAATTACTTTGTTAAAGCTACTTCTACTTCTATGCCTCATACATGTTGTACATATTGTAGTAGAAATAGTCACAAGGCCATTAGGTGTTCTGTGAAAAGAAAAGTTGAGAGTGGTGTTAAGACCATTTGGAATGCGAAGGGAATTATCACTAACGCCTTTGGACCCAAGAAAATATGGGTACCAAAATTCACTTCCTCTTATTAGATGTAGGTACATATTCCCTCAAGATCAAGTGCTACCAAATGGTTTTTTAATAGTGAATGCTCAAGACACATGACTAGAAATGTTGCACTCTTTAGTGAACTTCAAGCCACAAGTGATGGATTTGTCACATTTTCTGACAAGAAGAAAGGAAGAATTCTTGGAGTATGTAATATTGGTAAAGGATATTTCCCTCTCATTAAACAAGTTTTACTCATTGATGACTTGAAATATAATTTTCTTAGCATTAGTCAATTATGTGATAGTGGATGCAAAGTTGAATTTAAGTGTGATACTTGTACCATTATTGATAGTGTAAGAGGGAAAAACATTTTTGTTGAAAATAGAGTTGGGAATGTATATGTGCTATATCTTGATGAACTTGTAGCCAATGATGTTTAAAATCTTGCCGTTCATGATAATGATGGTTTTCTTTGGCATAGAAGATTAGGTCATGTGAGCATGGATTTGTTGATCAAACTTTCCTCTCAAGATTTGGTTAGAGGATTACCAAAAAGCATTTTGAGAAAAATTGTATTTGTGATGCATGTCAGTATGGAAAACAAACAAAAACATCTTTCAAAACCCAAGAAAATGGTTTCAGCATCAAAACCCCTTGAACATGTTCATATAGATTTATTTGGACCAATGAGAATCACTAGCCTTGGTGGTAAGACGTTTGCATATGTAATTGTTGATAATTTTTCAAGATTCACTTGGGTACTTTTTTTTATCACAAAAGGATGAAGCATTTCATGAATTTGTTAAACCTTTCAAAAAGGTTCAAACCTCTCTTGATTGCAAATTGATTTCTATTAGAAGTGATAATGGCAGAGAATTCTTCAATCAAGATTTTACAAAACTTTGTGATGAAAATGGGATTGTACACAACTTTTTAGCTGCTAAACACCTCAACAAATGAGGTTATTGAAAGGAAAAAACATACTTTACAAGAAATGGCTAGGTCTATGCTTTGTGAGAATTCTTTGCCAAAATATTTTTGGTCGAAGCCATAAACACCACATGTTATGTTATGAATAGAGATTTTTTGAGGCCATTTTAGAGAAAAACACCTTTTGAACTTCTATTTAATAGAATACCATCCATTGAATCTTTCAAAGTGTTTGTTGTAAGTGCTTTATATTGAATATTCGTGACAACTTTGGAAAAATTTTATAGGAAATCGAATGAAGGCATATTCCTTGGTTATTCCTCTAACAAGAAAGCTTATAGAGTATAATAAAAGAACTTTATGTGTTGAGCAAACTATACATGTGAGCTTTGATGAATCTCACAGTTACTTGGATAGAAAAGATGATGATGATGTAGGTATATCCATGAATGATAATCAAACGCATCTTCAAGCTCCAACCTTGGAGGATCATGCCAATGAAGAAGAGATGATTGAGCAAGAACAAGACAATCAACTTAGTGTTGACCAAGAGCTACCAAAAGATCTACGATATGCAAAAGACCACCCTAAGGAGCAAATTATTTGGGATGTATCTAAAGGTGTTAGAACAAGATGGTATTTCATTGACAACTTTGCACTATTATCTCACATTGAGCCTAAAAACATTGATGATGCATTGTGTGATGATTTTTGGATTGTTGCAATAAAAGATGAGTTAAATCAATTTGAGAGAAACAACATTTGTATTTTTACCCCAAGATCCCGTTATTGGCACAAAATGAATTTTTAGAAATAAACTTAATGAATCAGGAAAAGTTGTTAAGAACAAGGGTAGATTAGTTTCCTAAGGATTCAATCAGGAAGAAGACATTGATTATAATGAAACTTTTGCTCTGGTAGCTAGACTTGAATCTATATGAATTCTTTTGGCATTTGCTTGCTTCAAAGGTTTTAAGTTATTTCAAATGGATGTCAAATGTGCTTTTCTAAACGGTTTTATTGAAGAAGAGGTTTATGTGGAACAACCTCCCGGTTATGCTCATGAAATTTATCCTAACCATGTCTTCAAACTTTGCAAAGCTTTGTATGGTTTAAAACAAAATCCTAGAGCTTGGCATGAAAGATTTTGTGGTTTTCTTCTTTCAAAAGGGTTTTCTAGAGGAAAAGTTGATACTACTCTTTTCATAAAAACCTCTTGCAATAGTGATCTTTTACTTGTGCAAATATATGTTGATGATATCATATTTGGAGCCACTAATGTTTCACTTTGTGAGGAATTTGACAAGTTAATGCAAAGTGAGTTTGAAATGAGCATGATGGGAGAACTCAACTTCTTACTTGGTCTACAAATCAAGCAAACTAAGGATGGCATCTTCATAAATCAATCCAAGTATACCAAGGAACTCTTGAAAAGATTTGGAATGGACCAAACAAAATGTATAACCACTCCAATGAGTTCATCAACCAAACTTGAAAAAGATGAGAAAGGTAAAAATGTTGATGAAAAGGTATATAGAGGCATGATTGGTAGTCTACTTTACCTTACAGCAAGTATATAAGATATTATGTTTACCGTATACTTATGTGCTAGATTCCAATTGTGTCATAAAGAATCTCATTTAGTTGCCGTAAAATGCATTCTTAGATATTTGATTGATACACATGACTATGGCATTTGGTTTTCAAAATCCACTTTCTTTGACCTTGTTGCGTCTTCGGATGCTGACTATGCCGGATGCAAAGTCGAACGTAAAAGTAATAGTAGTCATTGTCAATTTCTTGGTAGTTACCTTGTATCTTGGTATAGTAAGAAACAAGCATGTGTGTCATTGTCTACCGTCGAGGCCAAATATATTGCTGCCGGTAGTTGTTGTGCTCAAGTGTTATGGATGAAGCACACTCTACTTGATTATTATCTCGATTTCAAATGTTTGCCTATTCTTTGTGATAACACTATCAATTTGAGAATAAAACCCATTCAACGTTCTAGAACTAAGCATATAGAGATCAAACATCATTTCATTAGAGATCATGTAGCCAAAGGTGATATTTGTTTAGGCTATGTGAATACTAATGATTAAATTTTTGATATATTTACCAATCCTTTGACCAAGGAAAGGTTTTGCTACCTTAGAAGAAGCTTGGGTATTTCAAAATTCAATTACTAATGTGTGTATTGAAGTGTGGAAAAAATAAGAAACTTTTGGACACATAATCCAAACTTCCTCTAGAAAACTCCTAACAGAAAGATTCGGACGCATGACCAAAAACTCGGTCGTGCGAATTTGCTAAAAATAGGAAATAGAGAAATTTGGATGTAAGTTTGGACGCAGACCTGAAAATTTGGTCGTCCAAACTTTACGATTTCAACGAATATTAAACTACTCAACAGTTCAAATCCCTCATTTTAAACCATCCTAATTCTCTTCGTTTTCAAAAGCCACACGACAGTCTACTGTCCAAACACAAATTTGTCCAAAATTTAACCATTCTTCTTCAAAAATCTCTTGATTTTCATGTTCTCCATCACTTATTATCTCATAAATTCTTCTCTCTCTGTAGATAATCATTATGGTTCGTTCAAAAAGGTTAATGTGGCAAAGGGAAAAGGAAAAGCCAAGGAGGGAGATAAAGGGTTCATTATCAACGAGCCAAGAAGGGCTCGCATTCCACAATCAAGTCTTAGAGTGGAACGATTCATCTCTACAAGAGTAAATGTTGAAATCAAAGAATGGAGTAGCAAAAGTAGGAACATAATCCCAAGCCATAGAGTTGATATAGATAAACTCACCAATATGTAATATGCTTTCTCTATTTGGTGAAAAGTTTTGGGGTAGTTTACTTGGGGTTAATGAAGATTATTATCCCTCACTTGTCTATGAATTCTACAAAAATCTTAAGGAAGAAAGAATTGAGCATGTTGTGGGTAGCATGATGCAATGACATTCATCTAGAGTTTCCCAAGTTAATTTTGAAATTAATGATGCTTTGATGAATATATCTAGAGTTGATGACATTGGTGCAACATTGGTATATCCATGAGTTTTTTACCAATGAAAGATTTGAAGGAGCATTTACAAATGTAGGAGGTTTAGGTCCTCAAGGGAAAGAGAGATTAAGGCTTTTAATGCTAGAGGTCATGTTTTGCATCACATGATTACTATAATGATTATCCCCAATTTTGGACATAAATCATCGATTGGGAATATGCATATGGTGATTATGCTTGCATTGCATGAGCATAGAAGACTAAACTTTGGGTTTATGGCATTAAAACATATGTTTAGTGCAAGAAGAACGACTAATAAAGCCTTTCCCTATGGAAGATTATTGACAAGGATATTCAAGCATTTCAATATTCAACTTCCCGGGAGAGGAAGCTCTATGAAAAGAAGAGAAATCTACTCCAATGACACCTTCAAGAGAATACAATTGATACTTGATGAGGATGGTGTATGAAGAACGAGAAGAGAAACCCCTCTAAGGGGTGAAAAAGTAGAACAAGTGGTGATAATGAAGAAGAGGAAGAAGTGGAAGAAGAAGAAGAGGATGAGGAGGAGACCTTAGCTAGAGAAAGGAAAATCAAGAAGAGGCATGATCTATCAAGTGAGGGGGAGCAACCTCACACCAAGAGATGGCTATTTGAGGAATAGCCTACTCCTCAATTCCACGAAAACCTTGGAAATATGCCTAATGAGGAGGAAGTTTCTAGAGGTGACACCATTGTTACTAAATTATTTCAAGAGGCATTAAACACAACCACATTAGGGAGATGGAAAGGATTTATATATTCTTTGAATCTTTTGCCCCTACGATGTTGAGTAAATTGGATGGCTTGGACACTAGGGTGAAAAATATCGAGGAATTGTTATGAAGAATACACAAAATGGTGAAGGAACCTCTATGCCTCAAACTAAGGACGACAAGGATGATGGAGAAGATGAGGAATAAAAGAAAGAGAAAGAGGATAAAGATGATAATGGAGATGATGATATAGGAGGCAACTTCGAGTTTTTGGCTAGAGAAGGTAAAAGAAATGAAGATGCATAAGAGAAGCCTCAAGAAGGGATGTTGATAGAGAGAACCAAAATCACCTCACCGTCCACCATATCATTTAGCCAAGGAAGAGCGAACCACGTGGTCAGGAAGAGAGGTACAAGAAGATCATCTCGATTGGCTATCATTTCAAAGCTGAACTACACTGGCAAGGAACAAACTAGTGAGGGACCACTGAAGAAAATATGGCAATCACAACCAACAAATATGAAGTGAAGACGATGACCAAGATTACAGACTAAGCTTTTTTTAACTCTATCTAATTTTACTTGTGTATTTACTTTAGCTTATCTATTTTCATGCAATGCTTAGTTCATGTATCTAGAATAGCCAATGTATTTTCATGCATTAACTTTTCATATGACTTTCTAGACTATGTAGTATTTTGAAGTTCAATGATGACACACTAGTATTGAGAGCTTTTGTTTCCATATTTGATTCACTTTCATCACCCTGCAGTTGCTTGATGAAAAATGGGGCAGAATAAGTGAATACAAAATGTTATTCAAAATATTTTGATATTTGGTCTATTTCAATTACATTTGGTTGAATGTTGCGACCTTGAGGAGAAGAAATGTTATATTTTAGGCATTTTGGAAGTTTAAGGATGATGATCTTGAAATGTTGGTCTATGCATTGGTTAAGATGATTAAGTGTGTGTGATATAATTGATCACCTTATTTTGATGATTGTGGGATTATTTTTGCATTTGGATGATTTTACCAAAAATTTGGACTTAAAATTTGGATGCAGGATTGAAATAAAGATACATCCATATTTTGTTGCCAAAAAATACTATTTTGTTGTTCCAATTAATTCAAATATGTGCTAGTCTCTTCTTCTATATTTGAACAACCTTAGGAAAGCTTCTTTTCACTTTAAATATTAATTATGTTGGATTTATTGCAGTTTGGACTAATAGTCCACAATTCAAATATTTTCTAAAAAATGAGCACAATCTAAAGGGAAGCTTTGAAAACTATTTTTAACCTTTAAAACCTCTCTTAGAAGTATTTTTATGAGTTCTTAAATGCTACATCTTCTAGTTGGATGGAAGAAATGAGGTCTATGGAGGTTGGTTGGGTAATAGGCCCAATTGTTAAGCAATGTATTTGTCAATGTGCTATATCATGCTTGAAAACTATTTTCAATTTACATAGTCTTAAATTAGTACCTGACACAGATGCTTATTTGCACTTAGATTGTCTAAATCCATCACATTTTGGATCAAAGTTTAACATCATAAAAAAGGGGGAGATTGTAAGCCCTAAGGGAAAATCATGTTGTTTTGATTAAATGATAAACATTGATAAGTGCAATGTCCTATGGAAATAATATTGATTAACTTTGATATGGACTAACATGCTTATGTGATGTGTGATAGGATTTTTGGATTAAGAAGAATGCAAGTCTCATTGACTTGAAGCTAAAAGCACATGAACAATGCAAGATTATCAAAGTGGTTAGAGTTGATTCAAGATTATTGAAGGCTTTGAAGACCTTAGTGTAGGTTTACAATGCATTATAGTATATCTTTGTAAACGTTGCGCTCGTTTGTCTTTGGAATCTAAAACTTTTTCAAGAGAGCTTCAAACTTGGTTTTCAATCTTAAAAGATCTATCTTACAAATATTTTTACCAAGTTCTTGATAATAGCCTTTGGACTAAAAGCCTTTTAAAAGATCCATCTTATAGTTCAAAATGATTTCAAACTTGTTGGGCTTGATTTCTAATCATTTTGACTATGTTTGGTCAATTTGGACTCCAATTCAGACGCCTGAATTAGAACTCATGGATTTTGAATTTTCAGAGAAATTTGGACAACCATTCAAATACTTGTGTCCAAATTCGATCGTTCGAATTTACCCTAGTAGCCTTAAGACATAAAAATTTGGAATCATTCAGACGTAGAGGTCCATGTTCATTCAATCGAATTTCACTGTTACTAACTGTTATTTGAACGTTACAACTGATTTTTAAATATTTTAAAAGACATAAACTTTAGGTTTTTGAGTAGTTTTTGAGCATTAAATATTCTTGACTCTTCCCAATCATTCTCTATCAAAAAGCTCTCTTTTGTTTTGTGCTAAAAAGTTCATATTATAGATTCCTTAGACAAAAAGGTGAAGGTGTGCTAATTTGTCATAATCTACCAAGTTATTGGTAACTTTCTTATCTCATACTTCATCTACTTGTTGTTTTTAATGTTATCTTGTTGATATAAAACACTTGTGTTAGGGTGAGCCTTGATTATTTGTATTTGAGAAGTGTTTGCAGTGTAAAACCCTTGAAGGGTGAGCCTCTAATGTATGGTTTGATCAACTTGAGATTATAGTTGAGTTGGGTTAAAATCCTTGAGTTGGGTGCTCAAGGTAGTGGTGTAGATCTTGTGTGATCGAACCACTATAAATTGTTGATGTTGTCTCTTACTCTCTACTTCCTTCAAATTTGAATCTCATTATGTTTACTAGCATATTTTGTGAAATATTTTATTCGAAGCATCTTCCAAATATATTTTTCTAAAAGGAAAAAGATTTCAAAAATTAGCCAAAGACCTAATTCACTCCCTCCTCTTAGGTCTTTCTCAAAATTGTGCTCAAAGAGTTATAATTTGAAGAGCTTGTCCTAAGGATTGAAGGCTTTGAAGACCTTATTGTAGGTTTACAAATGCTTTATAGGTATATCTTTGTAGACCTTGCACTTGTTTGTTTTTGGAATCTAAAGCATTTTCAAGAGAGCTTAAAACTTGGATTTCCATCTCAAATGATTTATCTTACAAGTGTTTTTACCAAGTTCCTGACAATGTCCTTTGGACTAAAACCTTTTGAAAAGAACCATTTTACAGTCCAAAATGATTTCAAACTTGTTGTGATCGATTTATAATCATTTTACCTAGGTTTGAAAAGTTTGGACTCCAATTTGCATGTCCGAACTATATATCATGGTTGTTGAATTTTCAAAGAAATTTGGACAACCATTCGGACGCTTGTGTCAGAATTTTGTCTTCCAAATTTATCCTCACAGCCTAAAAACAAAAAAATTCGAACGGTCATTCGAATGTAGAGGTCCATCTTCGGTCAACCAAATTTTATTGTTACTAGATATTACTAGTAGTTATTTGAATGTTGCAACTGATAGGGCAAGCCTTGATTATTGTAAGTGAAAAGAGGTTGTGAAGTAAAGCCCTTGTTGGGTGGGCCTCTATTGTATTTTGGTCAACTTGTAATATAGTTGAATTTTGTTGAAATCCTTGAGTTAGGGATCAAGATAATGAATGTAGATCTTGTGTGATTGAACCATTATATATTGCTTGTGTTGTCTCTTCTCACGTCTCTTTCAATTTGGAATCATATTGTGCTTGCTTGCATAACTTGTTGAGAGTTTGATTTCAAACATCTTACAAATTAATTTTCTTAAAAAAAGAAAATGTTTTAAAAAATTAGCCAAAGACCTAATTTACCCCTCCCCCCTCTTAGGTCTTTCAATTGGTATCAAAGCTTGGGCTTCTTTGCAAGGGTTTTATAACCTAGAAGTTAAGATCTTATGGCTAATATTTCAAACTTGCCTTATTTGGAAGGGTCTTCCACAAATAGACCTCCTTTGTTTGATAAAACAAATTATATTTTTTTTAAAATCTAGAATTAAGATATATATTTGTTCTATTAATTTTGATTTGTAGAATATCATTGAGAAAGGACCTTACATACCAATGAGGATGAGAGCCGATGGAGTCACTAGGGAACCAAAGCCATTGGATGAGTGTGATGAAATTGATACAAGAAAGATGACCTTGAACTACCAAGAAATGAACATTAGACGTTAATAAATACAACCAAGTAAGTGGATGTGTCACGGCTTATGACATGTGGAGACTTCTTCAAGTAAGTCATGAAGGAACAAATCAAGTAAAGGAGTCAAAGCTTGATATGCTAGTGAGGGATTATGAACTATTCACCATGAAGCAAGGAGAGAGCATTAGTGATAAGTTCACAAGATTCACCAACATTTCCAACGGTTTGAAGTCATATAGGAAGAATTATTGTCATAGTGCACAAAATAGAAAGATTTTGGATGCTCTACACAAAATTTGGCAACCAAAAACTCTTGCAATTGAAGAATCAAAAGACTTGATAGTTCTTCCTCTTGAGGAACTTATTAGATCATTGCTTATTTATGAGATGCAGGTATATATATTAAATGATCTTGAAGATGATGAAAGAGGGAGAAAATGAGTAGTGCTTAATGCCTCTAACAATCCAAGTGAACAAAAGGAATCATCTAGTGATGAAGATGAAGATGGAGAAGATAATGAGATGGCTATGGTGGTTACCAAAAGTCACTTGCTCTCATTTGATGTCGGTACATATTCCTTCAAGATCAAGTGCTGCCAAGTGGTTCCCTGATGGTGGATGCTCAAGACACATGATGGGGAATGCCTCACTCATTAGTGAATTTCAAGCCACAAATGATGGATTTGTCACATTTGGTGACAATAAAAAGTAAGAATTCATGGATTAGGTAATATTGGTAAATGATCTTTCCCTCTCATTAAACAAGTTTTACTCATCATGACTTCAAATACAATTTGCTTAGCATAAGTTAATTATATATATATATATATATATATATATATATATATATATATATATATATATATATATATTAAACCACCTGCAATGGTGGGGGGTTTGGCATAGACCCCTACCTGTTTATTAACAATGGTAATAAATTTACAATGAAAGAGAAACTAAAAGAAAACACCAAATAGTAGGCAAAACAGAAAGATAAGCCAATAGTATAAATAGCAAGATCCTAATTAACTCCGTAGATTTGGAACTCCTTGCTTGTCTAGGATGAGAGGTCCTTGGGCAGCTTGCGGCAGTTGATCCAAAGCATATATATAGGAAGTACCAGCGTCGATATACCCTTGATTGAGTTTAAATGTGATACATGTACCATTCTTGATAGTGTAAGAGGGAAAATCATGCTTGTTGAAAATAGGGATGAAAATGTATACGTGCTATATCTTGATGAACTTATTGCCAATGATGCTAAGCGTCTTGTCGTTCATGATAATGATGGTTTTCTTTGGCATAGAAGATTAGGTCATGTGAGTGTGGATTGTTGAACAAACATTTCTCTCAAGATTTTGTTAATGGATTGCCAAAAATGCGTTTTGAGAAAAATTGTCTTTGTGATGTATGTCAATATAGAAAACTGTTAGCCCTAAGGGCAAATCATGTAGTTTTTGATTAATGACAATCATTGATATGGTAATTCATATGATATTTGTGTGATAGGATTTTTGGATTAAGAAGCAAAGAGTTATCATTGCCTTGGAGCTAAAAGTGCTAAGGACAACTCTAATATGCTCAAGGATCAAGAATATAGAGCATGTCCTATGGATCGAAGGCTTTGAAGACTATAGTGTAGGTTTACACTTGCTTAATAGGTATACTCCTGTAAACCCTACACTTCTTGTTCTTGGAATCTATTGAATGCATAAGAGAGCACAAAACTTGTTTTTGAATCTTAAATTGCTTTGAATAAACTTTGAATGATCAAGTGCTTTGGTAACAGTTTTTGAGTTTAAAAGATTTTATGTGACTTATCTTTTAGTACAAAATGATTTCAAACTTATTGAGGTTGATTTTCAAATGTTTTGACAAAGTTTGAATAGTTCGGATGTCCAAACTGTGAACATGGTTATTGTTTTTCAGAGAAATTTGGACACAAGTTCGGATGTAAGGGGCAAAGTTCGTCCAAACTTTCTTAGACAGCATGTCACAGTAATGTTCAGAATACAGTTCGGATGCAGAGGATCAAGTTCGATCGTCTGAACTCCTCAGAAACTAGCCGTTTTATGATTGTTAGAACTAATTTTTAAAATTTATAAAAGCCATAAACTCTAGATTTTTGATAACTTTTGAACACTTGAAATCTTTAGAGCTCTCTTTTGGATTGTGCTTTCATGTGATCATGCAAGATACCAAAGACAACAAGGTGAAGTGGTGCTAACTTGTGTAATCATCTACCAAGCTGTGGTAATATCTCATCCAATCTCTATTTAATATTGTTATCTACTTGCTCAATACAAGGTTATGTTGTAATATAAAATTCTTTTGGTAAGGGTGATCCTTGAGGTGCTGATTCAAGGTTGTTGTTAGATATAAAATCCTTGTGATAGGGTGAGCTTTGTTTGTAGAAATTGCAAAAGAGATTGTTGATGTAAAACCCTTGTGTGGTGAGCCTCTTGTGTAATTGATTGAATTTGAGCATATAGTGGATTTATTGAAATCCTTGAGTGTTGACTCAAGGTAGTGGATGTAGATCTTGAAGAAGATCGAACCACTATAAATTCCTTCTGTTCTTTGCTCTTCATTGTGTATTGCTTTGTCATTGTGTTTATCACATTTACATTGAAGCAATTCAATATAATCATTCCAAATCAAGTTTATAAAACAGAAAAAGGTTTTGAAAATTAGCCAAAGACCTAATTCACCCCCCTTTCTTAGGTCTTTCAATTGGTATCAGAGCAAGGGCTTCTTTGTGTGGTTTGACAACCTAGAAGTTATGATCTTATGGCTAATGTTTCAAACTTACCTTATTTGGAAGGTTCTTCCGCAAATAGACCACCTGTGTTTGATGGAACAAATTATACATTTTGGAAATCTAGAATTAAGGTATATATTTGTTCTATTAACTTTGATTTGTAAAATATTGTTGAGAAATGTCCTTACATACCAATGAAAACGAGAGCTGATGGAGTTACTATAGAGCCAAAGTCTATGGACGAATTTGATGAGGGTAATTCAAAGAAGATGACATTAAATTACCAAGGCATGAACATTTTGAGTTGTGCAACACCGCTCATGATATGTGGAGACTACTTCAAGTAACACATGAAGGAACAAATCAAGTAAAGGAGTCAAAGCTTGCAATGCTAGTAAGAGATTATGAGCTATTCACCATGAAGCAAAGTGAGAATATTAGTGATATGTTCACAAGATTTACTAACATCTCCAATGATCTAAAAGACTATGGGAAGAATTACACAATTAGAGAACAAAATAGAAAGATATTGGATGCTCTACCAAAATCTTGGCAACTGAAGACTCTTGCTATTGAGGAATCAAAAGACTTGAAAATTCTTCCACTTAAAGAGCTCATCAGATCACTACTTACACATGAGATGAAACTCAAGAGATTGAATAATATTGACGATGAAGAGAAGGGAAGAAAGGGAGTTGTACTTAAAACCTCTAATCATCTTATTGAACAAGAGAAATCATCAAGTGATAAAGATGGAAAGAGTGAAGATGAGGAGATGGCTATGGCTGTAAGAAAATTCAAGAGATTCTATAAAAAGGAATTTCTCAAGAAAGGAAAAAGGACACTCAAGAAAAGTAGACAATCATCATCATTCAAACCTTAATACTTTGAATGCAAGAGCACCGAACATCTCATTGCCGATTGTCCCAAAGTTTTTTAGAAGAAAAGAGACATCAAACTCAAAAATAAATCTCTCAAGAAGGGAAAGGGACTTGCTGGCACTTGGGACCAACAAGAAAGTGAAGATGACAGTGAAGGGAAAGCCAACATATGCTTTATGGTAATAGATGATGAGGTACAATCTACTTCTTCAATTTCAACTTGTTGTGATGATGATATTGATCCTAGTGAATTACTTGTTGAGATGTATGGAGAATTAAAAAAGGCCTCAAAAAGGAATAAGAAAATGAAAACCAAAATTAATGAGTTATTGAATGAGAATTCAAAATTATGTTGTGAAAATAGAAAACTTCTTGAATCTATTAATTACTTAAACATTGAAATGGAAATTTTAAATGTAGGTTTGCAAAACATATCTCTTGAAAATAAATATCTTTGCTCAAAAATCTTTTCTCTAGAAACAATGCTTAGTGATCTTGAATTATTGAGAAAGAAAGTTGATGACCTTACATTATGCATTGAAAAATTTACAAATGGAAAAGAAAATCTTAACAAGCTACTTGGATCTCAAAGATCTTCTTGTATGAAAAATGGACTTGGCTACATTCATGAAAACAATGTTCCAAAATATAAAACCTTATTTGCTAAAGCCACTTCTATTTCAATGCCTCATACATGCTGCACTTATTGTGGTAGACATGGACACAAAGTCTCTAAATGTTATGTGAAAATAAAAATAGAAAATGGTGTTAAAACCATTAAAAGAGTTAAAGGAAACATCACTAACCCCCTTGGACCCAAGAAAATGTGGGTACCAAAAGTCATTTTCTCAAATTTGGTGTAGGTTCGTTTTGCTCCAAGATCAAGCACCACTAAGTGGTTTCTTGATAGTGGCTGCTCAAGACACATGACGGGAAATGTCTCACTTATTAGTGAACTTCAAGCAACAAGTGAAGGTTTTGTCACATTTGGTGATAAGAAGAAGGGAAGAATACTTGGAATTGGTAATATTGGTAAAGGTTCTTTCCCTTTCATTAAGAAAGTACTACTTATTGATGGTTTGAAGTATAATCTACTTAGTGTTAGTCAATTATGTGATAATGGTTGTAAAGTTGAATTTAAATGTGACACTTGCACTATTCTTGATAGTGTAAGTAACAAAATTATTTTTGTTGCAAATCGAGTTGGAAATGTGTATGTATTATATCTTGATGAGCTTGTTGCAAACGATATTAAATATCTTAACATTCATGATAATGATGGATATCTATGGCATAGAAGATTAGGTCATGTGAGCATGGACTTGTTGAACAAACTTTCCTCACGAGAAATTGTTAGAGGACTACCTAAAATGAATTTTGATAAAACTCGTGTTTGTGATGCTTGTCAATATGGAAAGCAGTCAAAAACATCTTTCAAACCAAAGAAAATGGTTTCTACATCAAAACCTCTTGAACTTGTTCATATGGACTTGTTTGGACCAATGAGGACCACTAGTCTTGGTGGTAAAAGGTATGCATATGTAATTGTTGATGATTTCTCAATATTTACATGGGTGATCTTTCTAGCTCAAAAAGATGAAGTTTTTCATGAATTTGTTAAACTCTTCTAAAAGGCCAAATCTCTCTTGAGTGCAAATTGATCTCTATTAGGAGTGACAAAGGAAGAGAATTTTGTAATCAAGATTTTAAAAAATTTTGTGATGAATATGGTATTACACATAAATTTTCAGTTGCCAAAACACTCCCAACAAAATAGTGTTGTTGAAAGGAAAAATCAAACTTTACAAGAGATGGTAAGATCAATGTTGTGTGAAAACTCTTTACCGAAATATTTTTGGGCTGAAGCTGTAAACACTACTTGCAATGTAATGAATAGAGTTATTTTAAGACCTTTCCTACAAAAAACACCTTTTGAACTTTTATTTGGAAGAACTCCTTCAATTGTGTATTTTAAGGTATTTGATTGTAAGTGTTTTATCCTGAACACTCATTACAACCTAGGAAAATTTGATAGAAAATCAGATGAAGGAATATTTCTTGGTTATTCATCAAATAAAAAGGCCTATAGAGTTTATAACAAAAGATCATTATGTGTTGAAGAAACCATTCATATGACCTTTGATGAATCTAACATTTACCTTGAAAGAAGAAATGAAGATGATGTAGGTACCTCAATGATTGATAATCAAACTCATCCTCAAGTACCAACTTTGGAAGAACATGCCAATGAAGAAGAAATAATAGAGCAAGAACAAGATGGCCAACCTATTAGTGACCAAGAGCTTCCAAAAGATCTAAGATATGCAAGAGGCCACCCTAAGGAGCAAATCATTGGTGATGAATCCCAGGGAATTAAAACAAGGCGGTATTTTATTGACAACTTTGCTCTTTTATCTCATATTGAGCCTAAAAACATTGATGATGCCTTGTGTGATGATTTTGGGATTATTGCTATGCAAGAGGAGCTAAATCAATTTGAAAGAAACAAAGTCTGGACTCTTGTTCCGAGACCTCTTGATCATTCTGTAATTGGTACAAAATGGGTTTTTAGGAACAAATTAAATGAACAAGGAGAAGTTGTTAGAAATAAGGCTAGACTTGTTGCTCAAGGATTCCATCAAGAAGAAGGCATTGATTATGATGAAACTTTTGCTCTTGTAGCTAGACTTGAATCCATAATAATACTTTTAGCTTTTTCCAATTTTAAAGGTTTTAAACTATTTCAAATGGATGTCAAAACTGCATTCCTAAATGGTTTTATTGAGGAAGAGGTTTATATGGAACAACCACCCAATTTTACTCATGAAATGTTTCCGAATCATGTTTACAAATTAACCAAAGCTTTATATGGATTAAAACAATCTCCTAGAGCTTGGTATGAAAGATTAAGTGGATTTCTTCTTTCAAAAGGATTTTCAAAAGAAAATGTTGACACAACACTACTTATAAAAACTTCTTGCAATAATGATCTCTTACTTGTGCAAATTTATGTGGATGACATCATATTTGGCGCTACTAATACATCTCTTTGTGATGAGTTTGACAAATTAATGCAAAATGAATTTGAAATGAGCATGATAGGAGAACTAAATTTCTTTTTTTGGACTACAAATTAAGCAAACTAAGGATGGAGTCTTCATAAATCAAGCAAAGTACACCTAAGAGCTCTTGAAAAGAGTTGGAATGGATCAAGAAAAAGGGATAAGCACTCCAATGAGCTCATCAACCAAACTTGATAAAGATGAGAAAGGTAAAAATATTGATGAAAGGTATATAGAGGTATGATTGGGAGTTTACTTTATCATGCCACAAGTAGACCAGATATTATGTTTGTTGTGTGCTTGTGTGCTAGATTTCAATATTGTCCTAAAGAGTCGCATTTAAGTTCTGTTAAACGCATTTTTCATTATTTGATTGATACACATGATTATGGCCTTTGGTTTTCAAAATCTTCATCTTTTGACCTTGTTGGATATTCGGATGCTGATTATGCCGGATGTAAGGTTGAATGTAAAAGTACTAGCGGTCACTGTCAATTTCTTGGTAGTTTTATTGTATCTTGGTATAGTAAAAAACAAGCATGTGTGTTCTTATCTACTGCTGAGGCTGAATATATCACCGCCGGTAGTTGTTGTGCTCAAATACTATGGATGAAGCACACTCTACTTGATTATGGTCTAAATTTTAATTGTGTGCCTATTCTATGTGACAATACTAGTGCTATCAATTTAAGCATAAATCTCATTCAACATTCTAGGACTAAGCATATAGAGATTAAACATCATTTTATTCGTGATCATGTAGGTAAAGGAGATATATGCTAAGACTATGTGAATACAAATGATCAAATTGCTGATATATTTACCAAATCTTTGGCTGAGGAAAGGTTCAGTTATCTAAGAAGGCTTTTAGGAATTTCAAAATTCAATTACTAATGTGGGTGTTGAAGTATGGCTAAAATAGGAAAAATTCGGATGCATTGAGTGAAATTCAGACGTCCAAACTTTCTCCAGAAAATTATGGATAGAAAGATTCGGACGCATGTTCAGATGCATGATAAAAAATTTGATCGTCTGAATTTTCTGACACTGAAGAAACAGAGACGTTCAGACTCAAGTTCGGACACATAACTGAAAATTCGATAGTCCAAACTTTGCGCTTACAATGGTTTTAAAGAAACCGAACAGCCATTTTTCATATTATATAACAACCGAACTCTCTCACCTCTCAAAATCCACCTTACCCACCTGCGTCCAAACCCAAATTTCTCTGCAATTTCACCATTCTCACTACAAATCACTTGGATTTTTGAGTTCCTAGCCCTAAATACTCCCTATAATTTACTGTCTTTCAAAAAGAAAAATATCATGGTGAGGACTAAGAGAGCAAATGTTGAAAAGAGAAAAGGGAAAGCAAAGGAAAGAGATGGAGGATTGATCATTAACGAACCAAGATGAATCAGAGTTCCACAAACCTCATCTGGAGTGGACAGATTCATCTCCATCAAGGCTGCCTTTGAATTTGAAGAATGGAGAAAGAAGAACAGAAAAATTATCCCTGGAAACAAAGTAAACATGGATAAATTCTCCAATATGGGTAATGTTCTGTCTTTATTTGGTGATATTGGTTGGAGCAATTTACTTAGTAATTGATGAAGAGTTTTATCCTGCTCTTATATATGAGTTTTATGCAAATCTTAAAGAAGAGAGAATTGAACATGATGGGAATAATGAAGTTCAATGGTATTCCTCTAGAGTGTTTCAAGTGGATTTTGAGTTCAATGATGCCTTAGTGAATAGAATTTGTGGAGTAAGTGATAATGGAGTAAGGTATTACTCAGTGGGGCAGCATTGTTATATTCATGAATTGTTTACAAATGAAAGATTTGAAGAGGCTTTCACAAATGGTAGACAGTTTAGGTCCATTGGGGAAAGGGAAATCAAAGCTTTTGATGCTAGAGGAAGGGTTATGCATCACATGATTAAAACCATGATTATCCCTAATTTTGGACATAAATCATCCGTTGGAAATATGCATATCGTGATTATGCTTGCTTTGCATGAGCATAGAAGACTAAACTTTGGATACATGGGATGGGAGACTATTAACAAGAATTTTCAAACATTTCTAAGTCAAACTTCATGTTATAGGACAAGCTTTCAAGAGTGGAGAAATCTATACTAATGACTCTCTTATAAGGATGCAATTAGTTCTTAATTGCAAGAGATGGAGGATTTATATTCATGTATGGAGAACAAAAAGAGAAAGTCCTTCAAAAAGAAAAGAGGATATAGAAAGTGAGATAGATGAGAAAGAAGAGGATGAAGAAGAAATGATGGCAAGGGATATGAAGACAAAGAGAAGGCATGACTCATCAAGTGAGGGGGAGCAACCTCCCTCCAAGAGAAGACTGTTTGAAGAAGTGCCTACTCATCAATCACATCCTAATGTTAGAGAAGCACCTAGCGGTGAAGGGATTACTAGAGGAGAAACCATTGTTGCTAAGGCATTTCAAGAAGCCTTAAATAACCACATCAAGGAAATGAAGAAAATGTATAAGTTCTTTGAATCCTTTGCTCCTATGGTTCTTGGAAAATTAGATGGTTTGGAGAATATAGTGAAGCACATAGAGGACATTTTATGAGAAATTTTGAAAGTGGTGAAGGACCCTCTAGAACTCAAGAAAGATAAGAAACGGATGATGATAAGGGAGATGAGAAAGGCAAGAAAAAGGAAGAAGATAAAGATGATGACAGTGATAGTGAATATGATAATGATGATGATGACCAAGGAGATGACCTTGAGCAAGCTGTGGAGTCACAAAGGAGAGATCAAGGGGAGTAGCAAGCTGGAATTAGTCAAGAAGGAAGCTTAATTGCAAGAGTTGAAGAAACTACTCCCTCCAACCTAACATTCAGCCAAGGAATAGTCAAGCATGTGGCAATCAAGAAGGGATCAATAAAGGCTTCATCATCAACATCACAAGACTGATCATCTCTTTAATCTTATCTCTCTTTACTACTTTTATTTACTTTTAATGTGGTTAGTATAACTTATGAACTATTTCTAGCCTGGTTTATGCAATTTATCTGTTTTCTTCTTTAAATTCTGAACTTCAAAACTATTTTAGTGTGTGGCTTATGTAATTTTACTATTTTTTCTTAATCTTTGTAATAGTTGTGTGAAGCTCAATGATGAAACCTTAGTTTTGAGAGCTTCTTTGGTTAATGATACTTTGATCCCCTCAATTTTAATTGTTGCTAGAAAGGGGAGAAGAAGTTGATTTATTGTTGTTGAGATGCTACATATTGCTATTAAACTGTTACATGATACTTATTGTTGTTAGGATGTTAATTATTTGACTTGAGAATTGCTAAATGTTGGTCAACATACTGCTTATATGTGATACATACTGTCTTATTTTCATTAACCCCATCTTTGAGTAATGACAAAAGGGGGAGAAAAAATGATGACAAAATGTGCTATATTTTGTGTAAACTGTATTATATTTCACAGTAGTTGTTTATTTTGGCTGCACTTGGAATTTCATTTGAAATTGGTTGTTTTTTGAGCTTTTGATTATGGTTAAGTTGAGATTTTGAAATCTTGATCTTGGTTCTTGACTTGACCTATGACTTTAAATTATTTCATGAAAACAATTGAATGTATGAGTTGTGGGGTTTTACAAAGATAAGTTGAGCACCATTATGACTATACATATTTGAGTACTTCTATAGTTCATTTGAAAATGCAAAATCACCTTTTCAAACTTGCTACCAAAAGTTTGGATGCATCCAAACTCTTTTGCCAAAAAGGCTTTTTCTGTTGTTCAAATTATTTGAAACTTGTCTCAATATTTTCTATCATATTTGAACAACCCTAGACAAACTTATTTTAAAAAATTGCAGCTTTCATTTTACATATTTTACAGTTCGGACTTGGAATGTCTAAAATTTGGATGCATGCTCTGAAATTTGTATGCATCCATATTTTGTTGCCATAAAGTGCTCTTTTATTGTTCAAATTGATTCAAATATGTTTTAATCTCTTCTACTATGTTTGAACAAACTTAGGAAATATTTATTTCACTTTAAACATTCATTATGTTAGATTTATTGCAGTTTGGACGAATAGTTCTCAATTCAAATATTTTCTGAAAAATGAGCACAATCTAAGGGGGAGCTTTGAAAATGTTTTCTGACTTTTAAAACCTCTCTTAGAAATTTTCTTAAAGCTTAAATGCTATATCTTCTATCCTAGTTGTTGGGAGGAAGGAGGTACATGGAGGTTGGTTGGGTCATAGGCTCATTTTGAACCTTTCGAATGTCATTGTGCCAAATTGGTTATTATTTATCAATGACATCAATGCTTCTTTGTACTACATTGTTTAAATCCATCACATTTTGCATCAAAGTTTGTCATCATCAAAAAGGGGGAGATTGTTAGCCCTAAGGGCAAATCATGTAGTTTTGATTAGTTTTGATTAATGACAAACATTGATATGGACTAATTCATATGCTATTTGTGTGATAGGATTTTTGGATTAAGAAGCAAAGAGTTATCATTGCCTTGGAGCTAAAAGTGCTAAGGACAACTCTAATATGCTCAAGGATCAAGAATATAGAGCATGTTCTATGGATTGAAGGCTTTGAAGACTAGTGTAGATTTACAATTGCTTAATAGGTATACTCTACTTCTTGTTCTTGGAATCTATTGAATGCATAAGATAGCACAAAACTTGTTTTTGAATCTTAAATGGCTTTGAATAAACTTTGAATGATCAAGTGCTTTGGTAACGGCTTCTGAGTTTAAAAGATTTTATATGACTTATCTTTTAGTACAAAATGATTTCAAACTTATTGAGGCTGATTTTCAAATGTTTTGCCAAAGTTTGAACAGTTCGGATACAAGTTCGGATGTCCAAACTGTGAACATGGTTACTATTTTTCAGAGAAAAATTCGGATGCAAGTTCGGATGCAAGGGGCAAAGTTTGGTCGTTCGAACTTTTCCAAACAGCATGTTACAGTAATGTTCGGACGACAGCTTCGGATGCAGAGGATCAAGTTCGGTCGTCCGAACTCCTCAAAAACTAGCCGTTACTATCCGTTTTATGACTATTAGAACTAATTTATAAAATCTATAAAAGCCATACACTCTAGTTTTTTTATAACTTTTGAACACTTGCAAGTGCTTTATTGAATATGCGTGACAACTTGAGTTAATTTTATAGAAAATTGGATGAATGCATATTCCTTGGTTATTCTTCTAACAAGAAGGCTTATAGGGTTTATAATAAAATAATTTTATGTGTTGAATAAACCATACATGTGAGTTTTGATGAGTCTAATATCTACTTGGACAGAAAAGATGATGATGATGTAGGTGCTTCCATGAATGATAATCAAACTCATCTTCAAGCTCCAACCTCGGAAGATTACGCCTGTGTAGAAGAGATGATTGAGCAAGAACAAAGTAATCAACCTAGTGGTGACCAGGAGCTACCAAAGTATCTAAGATATGCAAAAGACCACCCTAAGGATTCAATCAAGTAGACCAGACATTATGCTTGCCATATGCTTATGTGCTAGATTTCAATCTTGTTAAAAGAGTCTCATTTAATTGTCGTGAAATGCATTCTTTGCTATTTGATAGATACACATGATTTGGGCCTTTGGTTTACAAAATATTCTTCTTTTGTCCTTGTTGCATATTTGAATGCTGACAATGCCGGATGCAAAGTTGAGCGTATAAATACTAGTGGTCATTGTCAATTTCTTGGTAGTTTTCTTGTATCTTGGTAGAGCAAGATACAAGTGTGTGTCATTGTCTACAGTCGAGGCCAAATATAGTGCCACCCGTAGTTGTTGTACTCAAGAGCTATGGATGAACCACACTCTACTTTATGGCTTAGATTTCAAATGTGTGCCTATTTTATGTGACAATATTAGTTCATTTAATTTGAGAACAAATCCTATTCAACATTTTAGGGCTAAGCATATAGAGATTAAACATCATTTCATTCATGATCATGTAGCTAAAGGTGATCTATATTTGAACTATGTGAATACAAATGAACAAATTGCTGATATATTTACCAAGCCTTTGGCCGACGAAAGGTTTAGCTACCTTAGAAAAAGCTTGGGAAGTTAAAAATTCAATTACTAATGTGTGTGTTGAAGTGTGGAAAAAATAGGAAAAATTTGGACGCATGGTTTGGATGAATTGAGTGAAATTCGGACGTCCAAACTTCCCTCAGAAAATTCCAGACAGAAAGATTTGGAAGCATGACCAAAATTAGATCGTCCGAATTTGCTAAACTAAAGAAACAAAGAAACTCGGATGCAAGTTTGGACACAAACTTAAAATTTGGTCGTCTGAACTTTGGGATTTTAGCGGTATTTAAACCACTCAACCGATCTAATTCTTTATTTTAAATCATTCGAATTCCCTCTTCTCTCAAAACCCACTCTACCCACTCTCATCCAAACCAAAATCCATCCCATATTTCACCATTCTTCTTTGAAAATTACTTGATTTTCTTGTTCTCCACTCGTTATTGTCTTTGATATCCATCTTTCTTAAAAGAAAATCATCATGGTTCACTCAAAGAAGACAAGTATGGCTAAGGGCAAAGGAAAAACCAAAATGGGAAATGAAAGGTTCATTATCAACAAACAAAGGCGGGTTTGTATTCCACAAACTAATCTTGGGCTAGACTGATTTATTTCTACAAGAGTTGTAGTTAAATTTGAGGAATTAAGCAATAAGAATAGGAAGATCATACCCGGCTATAGAGTGGATGTGGATAAACACATCAATATGGGTAATGTGCTTTCTCTCTTTGGTGAAGTAGGTTGGGGTAGTTTACTTGGTGTGAATGAGGATTATTTTCCCATTCTTGTCTATGAATTTTATGCTAATCTTAAGGAAGAGAGAATTGAACATGTTGTATTATTCAATGGTATTCATCTAAAGCATCCCAAGTAGACTTTGAATATAATGATGCTCTTGTTAATTGCATTTTTGGGGTTGATGACATTGGTTCTACTTATTATTCATTGGGACAACATTGTTATATAAATGAATTATTCACCAATGAAAGGTTTGAAGAGGCATTCACCAATGGTAGGAGGTTTAGGTCTATTAGGAAAAGAGAAATTAATGCTTTTGATGCTAGCGGACGTGTTGTGCATCACATGATTACTACTATGATCATACCTAACTTTGGGCATAAATCATCAGTTGGTAATATGCATGTGGTGATTATGCTTGCCTTGCATGAGCATAGGAGATTAAACTTTGGATTCATGGCATTAAAGCATGTGATTAGTGTAAGAAGAACGGCAAACAAAGCCTTGCATTATGGGAGACTATTGACAAGGATCTTCAAGCACTTCAATATTCAACTCCCCAAAAGAGGAAATCCTATGAAAAGTGTGGAAATCTACACCAATGACTACCTCAAGAAACCCCTCTAAGGGGTGAGAGAATAGAAGCAAGTGGTGAAGAAGAAGAGGAGGATGAAGAGAAGACTCTAGGTAGATAAAGAAAGACTAAGAAGAGGAATGATTTATCAAGTGAAGGAGAGCAACTTCACACAAAGAGGAGATTATTTGAAGAAAAGACCACTCCTCAATCTCATCAAAATCTTGGAGATATGCCTAGTGAGAAGGGAGTTACTATAGGTGAAACCATTGTAGCAATAATGTTCCAAGAGGCCTTGAATAACCACATAAAGGAGACGGAGAAGATGTACAAGTTCTTTGAATTTTTGCTCCCATGGTACTAAGCAAGTTGGATAGCTTGGACACTAGGGTGAGGAGTATTGAAGACCTATTGTTGAAGAGCAATCAAAGTGGTGAAGAACCCTCTAAACCTCATGCTAGGAATGACAAAGATAATGAAGGAGATGAAGAGGGAAAGAAAGAAAAAGGGGATGAAGATGATGATATTGATAATTGGGATGATGATTGGGATGATGATCAAGGAGGCAACTTCGAATTTGTGGCTAGAGAAAGTGAGAAAAATGAAGGTGTTCAAGAGGAGCCACAAGAAGATGGAAGCCAAGAAGGAAGTTTGAAAGAAATAGCTGAGATCACTTCACCATCCACTGCATCATTTGGCCATGGAAGAGTAAAGCATGTGGTCAAGAAAAGGGGCAGAAGGAGATCCTCCCAGTTGGCTACTACTCCAAAGCCAAACTACACCGACAAGGAGCAAGCAAGTGAGGGGCCACTTCATATTGATCTTAAAGGAGACATAGATATCACAACCAACAAATATGGAGTGAAGACAATGAAGAGAATACAAGACTAAGAACTCCTTAACCCTATCTCATTTTACTTATGCATTTAGTCTAGTTTATGTAATTTTAAGCCATGCTTAGTTCATGTATCTAGAATAGCCCATGTATTTTCATGCTTTAACTTTCCATGTGCCTTTCTAGTCCATGTGATCTTTTGAAGCTCAATGATAATATCATAGTATTGAGACCTTATATTACTTTTGTTTTCATATTTGCTTCACTTTCATCACCTCACATTTGATTGATGACTGAAAAACCTAAGAGGGGGTGAATTAGGTCTTTGGCCAATTTTTGAAACCTTTTTCTGTTTTATAAACTTAATTTGGAAAGATTATATTTAATTGCTTCATTGTAAATGTGATAAACACAATGACAAAGCAATACACAATGAAGAACAAAGAACACAAGCAATTTATAGTGGTTCGATCTTCTTCAAGATCTACATCCACTACCTTGAGTCCACACTCAAGGATTTTAACAAATCCACAATATACTCAAATTCAAGACAATTACATAAGAGGCTCACCCTACATGGATTTTACACCTATAACCTCTTTTGTAATGCTACTAACAAGGTTCACCCTATCACTAGGATTTTGTATCTAAAAACAACTTTGAATCAACACCTCAAGGATCACCCTTAATAAAAGAATTTTATGTTATAAGATAACCTTGTACTGAGCTAGTAGATAAAAATATTAAATAGACATTGGATGAGATATTACCACTTCTTTGTAGATGATTACACAAGTTAGCACCACTTCACCTTGCTGTCTTTGGAATCTTGAACGATCAATTGAAAGCACAAGACAAAAGAGAGCTCTAAGGATTTTAAATGATTTTGGAATGTTAGGATTTCTCAAGTGTTTAAAAGTTATCAAAATTTTGGAGTTTATGACTTTTATAGATTTTAAAAATTAGTTCTAACAGCCATAAAACAGCTAGTAACGGCTAGTTTCTGATGAGTTCGGATGTCCGAACTTGATCCTCTGCGTCCGAACTATCGTCCAAACATCATTGTGACATATTATCTGGGAAATTTTGAACGTCCAAACTTTGCCTCCTGCGTCCAAACTTGAGTCCGAATTTCTCTGGAAAAATAGTAACCATGTTCACAATTTGGACATCCGAACTTGCATCTGAACTGATCAAACTTTGTCAAAACATTTGAAAATCAACCTCAATAAGTTTGAAATCATTTTGTAAATATATATCATATAAAATCTTTTAAACTTAAAAACCGTTACCAAAGCACTTGATCATTAAAAGTTTACTCAAAGCCATTTAAGATTCAAAAACAAGTTTTCTGCTCTCTTATGCATTCAATAGATTCCAAGAAACAAGAAGTGTAGGGTTTACAAGAATATACCTATTTAGCAAGTGTAAACCTACACTAGAGTCTTCAAATACTTCTATCCATAGAACTATATTCTTGATTCTTGAGCATATTAGAGTTGTCCTTAGCACTTTTAACTCCAAGGATATGATAACTCTTTGCTTCTTAATCCAACAATCCTATCACACAAATTGCATATGAATTAGTCCATATCAATGTTTGTCATTAATCAAAACTAATCAAAACTACATGGTTTGCCCTTAGGGCTAACAATCTCCCCCTTTTTGATGATAACAAACTTTGATGCAAAATGTGATGGATTTAAACAATGTAGTACAAAGAAGCATTGATGTCATAGATAAATAACAACCAATTTAGCACTTTGACATTCAAATGACTCAATATGAGCCTATGGCCCAACCAATCTCCATTAACCTTCTTCCTTCCAACAAACTAGGATAGAAGATATAGCATTTAAACATTAAGAAAACTTCTAAGAGAGGTGTTAAAGGTCAGAAAAGATTAACAATTTTCCCCCTTAGATTATGCTCATTTTTTAACAAGTTTGGACTTGAGATGCTGTGAATCCGAATTTTGACATATTAAGTCCGAACTGTAAAATAAGTAAAATGAAAGCTACAATTTTTTAAAATAAGCTTTCCTAAGGTTGTTCAAACACAGTAGAAGATATTAAAACATATTTGAATCAATTTGAACAACAAAAAAGCCCTTTTTGGCAACAAAATATGGATGCATCCAAATTTTTGGTCTGCACTTTTGGTAGCAAGTTTGAAAATGTGATTTTGCATTTTTCAAATGATCTATAGAAGTTCTCAAATATGTATAGTCATAATGGCACTCAAATTAGCTTTGCAAAACCACAGAACTCATACATTCAATGTTTTCATGAAGTAATTTAAAATCATAGGTCAAGTCATGAATCATGATCAAAAAATTCAAAATCTCAACTCTACCATTTTCAAAATCTCAGAAAACAACCAATTTCAATTGAAATTCCAAGTGCAGCCAAAATAAACAACTAACTGTGAAATATAACACAGTTTACACAAAATATAGCACATTTTGTAACATTTTGCACAGTTTACACAACATATAGCACATTTTCTTTCTTCCCCTTTTGTTATCACTCAAATATGGGGTTAATGAAAATCAGACAACATGTATCACATAGAAGCAGTCATTTTGCAGACCAACTCCTCATAACTAGGACAAAATTACCAGCTTAACAACTCCTCATAGAAGCAACATACAACAGTGTAGCATGTCAATGTATCATTAACTAAAGAAGCTCTCAACACTAAGGTTTCACCATTAAGCTTCACACAACTATTACAAAAACCACATTAAAACAGTTATGAAGTTCAGAAATTTAAAGAGAAAAATAGAGAAATTGCATAAACCAAGCTAGGAATTGTTCGTAAGCCATACTAAGCATATCACAAGTAAATAAAAGCAATAAAGAGGAATAAGATTAAATTCTTGTGATGTAGAGGGAGAGTCCTTTCTTGATCCCTTCTTGATTGCAACATGCTTGACTCTTCATTGATTGAATGTTGGTTTGGATGGAGTTATCACTTCAGCTCTTGCAATTAGGCTTCCTTCTTGGCTAATTCTAGCTTGTTGCTCCCCTTGCTCTCTCCTTTGTGACTCAACAGCTTGTTCATGGTCATCTCCTCGATCATTAACATCACTATCATCATCATTATCACTGTTATCATCTTTATCTTCTTTCTTGTTTTTGCCTTCCTCATCTCCCTTATCATCATCCGTTTCTTCTCTTTCTTGAGTTCTAGAGGGTCCTTCACCACTTTGAGCATTTCTTATCAAAATGTCCTCTATGTGCTTTACTCTGTTTTCTAAACCATCTAATTTTCCAAGAACTATAGGAGCAAAAGTTTCAAAGAACTTATACATTTTCTCTATTTCCTTGATGTGGTTGTTCAAGGCTTCTTGAAATGCTTTAGCTACAATGGTGTCTCCTCTAGTAATCCCTTCACCACTAGGAACTTCTCCAACATTAGGATGTGATTGAGGAGTTGACGCTTCTTCAAAGAGTCTTCTCTTGGAGGGAGGTTACTCACCCTCACTTGGTGTGTCATGCTTCCTCTTTGTTTTCATTTCCCTTGCCAATGTTTCTTCTTCATCCTCTTCATCCTCAGTTTCCTCACTTTCTTCAACTTCTTCTCTTTTTGAAGGAGTTTCTCTTTTAGTTCTCCATACACCACCTTCATCAAGAACTAATTGCATCCTTCTAAGAGAGTCATCGGTATAGATTTGTCCACTCTTGAAAGCTTGTCCCCTAACAGGTAGTTTAACTTGGAAAATTCTTGTTAAAAGTCTCCCATACGGTAAAGCTTTGTTGGCTACTTTTCTAGCACTAAACATATAATTCAATGCCATATATCCAAAGTTTAGTCTTCTATGTTCATGCAAAGCAAGCATAATTACCATATGCATATTTTTAACAAATGATTTATGTCCAAAATTGGGAATAATCATGGTCGTAATCATGTGATGCATAACTCTTCCTCTAGCATCAAAAGCTTTGATTTCCCTTTCCCTAATGGACCTAAACTATCTACCATTTGTGAAAGCTCTTTCAAACTTTTCATTTATAAACAGTTCATGAATATAACAGTATTGTCCCAATGAGAAATACCCTGCTCCATTATCATTTACTCCATAAATTCTATTCACTAAGGCATCATAAAACTCAAAGTCCACTTAAGACACTCTAGAAGAATACCATTAAATTACATTATCCCCCTCTTGTTCAACTCTCTCTTATTTAAGATTTGCATAAAACTCATATAAAAGGGTAGGATAAAATTCTTCATCAATGACTAGTAAATTGCTCCAACCAATATCACCAAATAAAGACAGAATGTTACCCATATTGGAAAGTTTGTCCATTACTACTCTGTTTCTGGGAATAATTTTTCTGTTCTTCTTGTTCCATTCTTCAAATTCTGAGGCAGACTTGATGGAGATGAATCTCTCTATTCCAGATGAAGTTTGAGGAACTCTGATTCTTCTTGGTTCATTGAGGATCAATCCTCCGTCTCATTCCTTTGCTTTCCCTTTTCCCTTCTCAACATTTGCTCTCTTAGTTCTCACTACGTTGTTTTTCTTTTTGAAAGAAACTGAATTTTGAAGAGTAATTAGGGCTAGGAACTCAAAAATCCAATTGGTTTGATGTGAAAATGGTAAAATTACAGAGAAATTTGAGTTTGGATGCAGGTGGATAAGGTGGAATTTGAAAGGAGAGATAGTTTGGATGTTATATAATGTGAAAAAAGGTTGCTCAGTTTCTTTAAAACCGTTGTTACAGCAAAGTTCAGATGACCGAATTTTCAGGTCTGCATCCGAACTTGCGTCCGAACTTCTCTGTTTCTTCAATTTTAGAAAGTTTAGACGTCTGAACTTTCTGTCATGCATCCGAACATGTATCTGAATCTTTCTGTCCAAAATTTTCCGGAGAAAGTTTGGAGCTTCCAATTTCACTCAATGCATTCGAATTATGCATCCGAATTTTTCCTATTTATGCCATACTTCAATACACACATTAGTAATTGAATTTTGAGATTCCTAAAAGCCTTCTTAGATAACTAAACATTTCCTTAGCCAAAGACTTGGTAAATATATCAGCTATTTGATCATTTTTATTCACATAGTCCAAGCGTATATCTTCTTTACCAATATGATCACGAATAAAATGATGCTTAATCTCTATATTCTTAGTCCTAGAATTTTGAATGGGATTTATGCTTAAATTGATAGCACTAGTATTGTCACATAGTATAGGCACACAATTGAATTTAAGACCATAATCAAGTAATGTGTGCTTCATCCATAGTATTTGAGCACAACAACTACCAGCTGCGAAATATTCAGCATTAGCGGTAGACAAAGACATGCATGCTGGTTTTTTATTGTACCAAGATACAAGATAACTACCAAGAAATTGACAATGACCACTAGTACTTTTACGCTCAACTTACATCCATCATAATCAGCATCCGAAAATCCAACAAGATCAAAAGATGAAGATTTTGAAAACCAAATGACATAATAATATGTCTCAATCAAATAATGAAAGATGCATTTTACAGAACTTAAATGAGACTCTTTAGGACAATATTGAAATCTAGCACATAAGCACACAACAAACATAATATCTGGTCTACATGTGGTAGATAAAGTAAACTTCCAATCATACCTCTATATGCTTTTTCATCAACATTTTTACCTTTCTCATCTTTATCAAGTTTGGTTGATGAAAGCATTGGAGAACTTATCCCTTTTGCTTGATCCATTCTAAATCTTTTCAAAAGCTCTTTGGTGTACTTTGCTTGATTTATGACTCCATCCTTAGATTGCTTAATTTGTAGTCCAAGAAAGAATTTGAGTCCTCCCATCATGCTCATTTCAAATCCATTTTGCATTAATTTGGCAAAATCATCACAAAGAGATGTATTATTAGCACCAAATATGATATCATCCACATAAATTTCCACAAGTAAGAGATCATTAGTGCAAGAAGTTTTTATAAATAATGTTGTGTCAACTTTTCCTTTTGAAAATCCTTTTGAAAGAAGAAATCCACTCAATCTTTCATACGAAGCTCTAGGAGCTTGTTTCAATCCATATAAAGCTTTGGTTAATTTGAAAACACGGTTAGGAAACTTTTCATGAATAAAACCAGGTGGTTGTTCCCCATAAACTTCTTCTTCAATAAAACCATTTAGGAATGCACTTTTGACATCCATTTGAAATAGTTTAAAACCTTTAAAACAAGCATAAGCTAAAAGTATTCTTATGGATTCAAGTCTAGCTACCGGAGCAAAAGTTTCATCATAATCAATGCCTTCTTCTTGATTGAATCCTTGAGCAACAAGTCTAGCTTTATTTCTAACAAATTCTCCTTGTTCATTTAATTTGTTTCTAAAAACCCATTTTGTACCAATTATGGAATGATCAAGAGGTCTTGGAACAAGAGTTCAAACTTTATTTCTTTCAAATTGATTTACCTCTTCTTGCATAGCAATAATCCAAAAACATCACACAAGGCATCATCAATGTTTTTAGGCTCAATATGAGATAAAAGAGCAAAGTTTTCAATAAAATATCGCCTTGTTTTAATTCCTTGTGATATATCACCAATGATTTGCTCCTTAGGGTGGCCTCTTGCATATCATATATCTTTTTAAAGCTCTTGGTCACTATTAGGTTTGCCATCTTGTTCTTGCTCTATTATTTCTTCTTCATTGGAATGTTCTTCTAAAGTTGGTACTTGAGGATGAGTTTGATTATCAATCATTGAGGTACCTACATCATCTTCATTTCTTATTTCAAGGTAAATGTTAGATTCATCAAAGGTCACACGAATGGTTTCTTCAACACACAATGATCTTTTGTTATAAACTCTATAGGTCTTTTTATTTGATGAACAACCAAGAAATATTCCTTTATCTGATTTTCTATCAAATTTTCCTAGGTTGTCAGGATAAAGCACTTACAACAAAATACCTTAAAATACACAATTGAAGGAGTTCTTCCAAATAAAAGTTCAAAAGGTGTTTTTCGTAGCAAATGTCTTAAAAGAACTCTATTCATTACATAGCAAGCAGTGCTTACAGATTCGGCACAAAAATATTTCGATAAAGAGTTTTCACACAGCATTGATCTTGCCATCTCTTGTAAAGTTCTATTTTTCCTTTCAACAATACTATTTTGTTGGGGTGTTTTGGTAGCTGAAAAGTTATGTGTAATACCATATTGATCACAAAGTTTTGTAAAATCTTGATTACAAAATTCTCTTCCATTGTCACTCCTAATAGATATTAATTTGCACTCAAGAGAAATTTGAACCTTTTTGAAGAGCTTAACAAATTCATGAAAAACTTCATCCTTTTGAGCTATAAAGATCACCCATGTAAATCTTGAAAAATCATCAACAATCACATATGCACACTTTTCACGACCAAGACTAGTGGTTCTCATTGGTCCAAACAAGTCCATGTGAACAAGCTTTTGATGTAGAAACCTTTTTATTTGGTTTGAAAGATGTTTTTGACTGTTTTTCATATTGACAAGCATCACAAATGCTAGTTTTATCAAAATTCATTTTAGGTAGTCCTCTAACCAATTCTTGTGATGAAAGTTTGTTCAACAAGTCCATACTCACATGACCTAATCTTCTATGCCGTAGATATCCATCATTATCATGAATGGCAAGACATTTAATATCATTTGCAACAAGTTCATCAAGATATAGTACTTACACATTTCCAATTCGATTTGCAACAAAAATAGATTTGCTACTTACACTATCAAGAATAGTACAAATATCACATTTAAATTCAACTTTACAGCCACTATCACATAATTGACTAATACTAAGTAGATTATACTTCAAACCATCAATAAGTAGTACTTGCTTAATAAGACGGAAAGAACCTTTACCAATATTACTGATTCCAAGTATTCTTCCCTTCTTCTTATCACCAAAAGTGACGAAACCTTCACTTGTTGCTTGAAGTTCACTAATAAGTGAGGCATTTCCCATCATGTGTCTTGAGCAGCCACTATCAAGGAACCATTTAGTGGAGTGTGATCTTGGAGCAAATCAAACCTACACCAAAGTTGAGAAAGTGACTTTTGGTACCCACATTTTCTTGGGTCCAATGGGGTTAGTTATAATTTCTTTGACTCTCCAAATGGTTTTAACACCATTTTCTATTTTTCTTTTTACATAAAATTTCGAGACTTTGTGTCCATGATTTCATCAATATGTGCAACATGTATGAGGAATTGAAGTAGAGGTGGCTTTAGCAAAGAAGGTTTTATATTTTGGAACATTATTTTCATGCATGTTAAGATTGTAAGAAGATCTTTGAGATTCAAGTAGCTTGTTAAGATTGTCTTTTCCATTTGTAAATTTTTCAATGCATAATGTAAGATCACCAACTTTCTTTTTCAATATTTCATGATCACTAAGCATTGCTTCTAGAGAAAATATTTGTGTACAAAGATCTTTATTTTCAAGAGATATGTTTTGTAAAGCTACATTTAAAATTTCCTTTTCAATATTTAGGCAATTAATAGATTCAAGAAGTTTTCCATTTTCACAACATAATTTTGAATTCTCATTCAACAAATCATTAATTTTGTTTTTCATTTCCTTATTCCTTTTTGAGCCCTTTTTTAATTCTTCATACATCTCAACACGTAATTCACTATGATCAATATCATCATCACAACATGTTGAAATTGAAGGAGTAGATTGTACCTCATCATCTATTGCCATAAAGTATATATTGGTTTTTCCTTCACTGTCCTCTTCACTCTCTTGTTGATCCCAAGTTCCAGCAAGTCCCTTTCCCTTCTTGAGAGATATCTTTTTGAGTTTACTGTCTCTTTCCTTTTCCAAAACTTTGAGACAATCAGCAATGAGATGTTCGGTGCTCTTGCATTCAAAACATTAAGGTTTGAATGATGATGACTGTCCACTTTTCTTGAGTGGTCTTTTACCTTTCTTGAGAAATTCCTTTTTATAGAATCTCTTGAATTTTCTTACTGCCATAGCCATCTCCTCGCCTTCACTATTTCCATCTTCTTCGCTTGATGAATTCTCTTGTTCAATGAGATGATTGGAGTTTTTAAGTACAACTCCCTTTCTTCCCTTCTCTTCATCTTCAATATCATTCAATCTCTTGACCTTCATCTCATGTGTAAGTAGTGATCCGATGAGCTCTTCAAGTGTAAGAGTTTTCAAGTCTTTTGATTCCTCAATGGCAAGAGTCTTCGGTTGCCAAGACTTTGGTAGAGCATCCAAAATCTTTCTATTTTGTTCTCCAATTGTGTAGTTCTTCCAACAGGCTTTTAGACCATTGGAGATGTTAGTAAATCTTGTGAACATATCACTAATATTCTCAGCTCGCTTCATGGTGCGTAGCTCATAATCTCTTACTAGCATTGCAAGTTTTGACTCCTTGACTTGATTTGTTCCATCATGTGTTACTTGAAGAAATCTCCACATATCCTGTGCAGTGTCGCATCCACTAATTCGATTATATTCATTCACATCCAGTGCACAGCTCAATATGTTCATAGCTTGGTAATTTAGTGTCATCTTTTTAGAGTCACCTTCATCAAATTCGTCTATAGGCTTTGGCTCTTGAGTAACTCCATCGGCTCTCATTTTCATTGATACATAAGGACCTTTCTCAATAATACTCCACAAATCAAAGTTAATAGAACATACATATATATATATATATATATATATATATATATATATATATATATATATATATATATATATATATATATATATATATATATATCTTAATTATAGATTTCCAAAATGTATAATTTGTTCCATCAAACAAAGGAGGTCTATTTGTGGAAGAACCTTCCAAATAAGTTAAGTTTTAAACATTAGTCATAAGATCTTAACTTCTAGGTTGTAAAACCACACAAAGAAGCCCTTGCTTTAATACCAATTGAAAGATCTAAGAGGGGGTGAATTAGGTCTTTGGCTAATTTTCGAAACCTTTTTATATTTTATAAACTTAATTTGTAAAGATTATATTTAATTGCTTCATTGTAAATGTGATAAACACAATGAAAAAGCAATACACAATGAAGAGTAAAGAACACAAGCAATTTATAATGGTTCGATCTTCTTCAAGATCTAAATCTACTACCTTGAGTCCACACTCAATGATTTTAACAAATCCACTATATGCTCAAATTCAAGACAATTACATTAGAGGCTCACCCGTGAAGTAAATCATCGCACCTATGGTCCAACCAATTGGAAAGAATCAATAGATTCCTTTTGGGGAGTGATTCCTCCTTCTCGAACGCCGTCTGAAAAAAGAAAGACAATAATCTATCTCTTTTATGGGAACATCACTTTTACAACTCTAACTCCTATCGGTCTCTAGGCGAACTTCTGGGATGTCGTTGCCAAAGGGCGAAGGCCTTCTTTTCCAATTCTAGCTCAAAGGGTGGGGCGTCTTTTGAGCGCTTCGTCGTTTCTGATCTTGCTTTCTTTTTAAGAATTTAGTTAGGGATCGAACGGGAACGGATATTCATCTCCCCTTACGGGCGTATGGATCGTCCGAGTAAACTACTAATGAGACACTACAATCTCTTTTGTAATGCTACTACCAAGGTTCACCCTACCACTAGGATTTTATATCTAAAAACAACCTTGAATCAACACCTCAAGGATCACCCTTACCAAAAGGATTTTATGCTACAAGGTAACCTTGTACTGAGCTAGTAGATAACAAAATTAAATAGAGATTGGATGAAATATTATCACTTCTTGGTAGATGATTACACAAGTTAGCACCACTTCACCTTGCTGTCTTTGGAATCTTGAATGATCAATTGAAAGCACAAGACAAAAGAGAGCTCTTAGGATTTTAAATGATTTTGGAATGTTAGAATTTCTCAAGTGTTTAAAATTTATCAAAAATCTAGAGATTATGGATTTTATACATTTTAAAAATTAGTTCTAACAGCCATAAAACGGCTAGTAACGACTAGTTTCTGAGGAGTTCGGACGTCCAAATTTAATCCTCTGTATTCGAACTATCATCCAAACATCACTGTGACATGTTGTCTGGGAACGTTCGAACGTCCGAACTTGCGTCCGAATTTCTCTGGAAAAATAGTAACCATGTTCACAGTTTGGACGTCCGAACTTACGTTTGAACTGATCAAACTTTGTCAAAATATTTGAAAATCAGCCTTAATAAGTTTGAAATCATTTTGTATCAAAAGATAAGTCATATAAAATCTTTTAAACTTAAAAATCGTTACCAAAACACTTTATCATTAAAAGTTTACTCAAAGCCATTTAAGATTCAAAAACAAGTTTTCTGCTCTCTTATGCATTCAATAGATTCCAAGAAACAAGAAGTGTAGGGTTTACAAGAATATACCTATTTAGCAAGTGTAAACCTACACTAGAGTCTTCAAAGACTTCTATCCATAGAACTATATTCTTGATTCTTGAGCATATTAGAGTTGTCCTTAGAACTTTTAACTCCAAGGCAATGATAACTCTTTGCTTCTTAATCCAACAATCCTATCACACAAATAGCATATGAATTAATCCATATAAATATTTGTCATTAGTCAAAACTAATAAAAACTACATGATTTGCCCTTAGGGCCAACAATGACAAAAGGGGGAGAAGAAATGTTTCAAAATTTATTTGGATATTGTGATGAATGAATGGCATTATGGTTAATTGTGTGTTCATTGTGTGGTTCATTGTGTGCTCATTGACATTTTGGCATTTATGAGGATAATGATCTTGAAAGATTATGCCTTGAGTTGATTTATGCACTAGTTGATCAACATGATTATATATGAGTGTTATAGTTGATCAACCTGTTTTAATACTTGTATGATTAGTTTTAAGCACTAAAATTGCAAAATCTACCTTTTGATGATTTTACCAAAAATTCAAACTTGAAATTAGGACGCAGACAAAAAATTTAGTTGTCCGAACTTTCAGTCAAAAATGAAGTTTTGATATTTTATGCTTAAACTATCTTGATCTTTCCTAAAATGATTGAGAAGCCTTGAGAAGGTTTATTCTTAGAAAATAAACTCATTGTGTTGAATACTTGTGCGTCTAGGACTTGATCTTTCAAAATGTTTTAATTTTCATAACTCAAGTCCAAATATGAGTATTATCTATGGGGGAGCCTTACATATTAATTCTAATCTCTAAAACCATTCTTAGAATGTCTTTTATATGCTTTCATGCTATATTTTCTATTTTGATGAAGGAATGAGGTTTATGGAGGTTGGTTGGGTCATAGGCTCATTCATGAACCATGTTATATCATTGTGCTAGATTGTTCATCATTCACGCATGACATTAATGCTTCTATGTTTAATATTGTTTAAATCCATAACATTTTTCATCGAAGCTTGTCATCATAAAAAAAGGAGAAGATTGTAAGCCTTAAAGGAATATTTATTGTGTGATAGGATTATTGGATTGTGAAAGCTAAGAAGTCTCATTGCCTTGAAGATGAATGATAAGGCCAACTCAAAATTGTGCTCAAAGAGTTATAAATTGAAGAACTTGTCCTAAGGATTTGAGGCTTTGAAGACCTTAGTGTAGGTTTCCAAACGCTTTATAGGTATATCTTTGTAGACCTTGCATTTGTTTGTTTTTGGAATCTAAAGTATTTTTAAGACAGCTTAAAATTTGGTTTTCAATCTCATTTGATTTATCTTACAAGTATTTTTACCAAGTTCTTGACAACGTCCTTTGGACTAAAAGCTTTTGAAAAGATCCATTTTATAGTCCAAAATGATTTCAAATTGTTGTGCTTGATTTCTAATCCCATGTTTGAAAATTTTGGACTCCAATTCGGACGTTTGCTATATATCATGGCTACTTAATTTCCATAGAAATTTGGACAATCATTTTGACCCTTGTGTCCAAATTTGGTTGACTAAGTTTATCTTGGAAGCTTGAAAACAAAAGAATTTGGACGATCATTTGGATGCAGAGGTCTATGTTCGGTCAACTGAGTTTATGATTACTAGTCGTTATTTGAACTTTCTAACTTATTTTTAAATCTTATAAAAGAAATAAACTTTAGATTTTTGGTAGTTTTTAAGCCTTTAAAAATCTTTACTCTTCCCAATCATTCCTTATCTAAAAGCTCTCTTTTGTCTTGTACTAAAAAATTAAAATTCAAGATTCCTTAGACAAAAAGGTAAAGGTTTGCTAAATTTATCATCATCTACCTAGAGGTTGGTAACTTTATTATCTCTTACTTCATATATTTATTTTATTCAAGGTTATCTTGAGGATATAAAACTCTTTTGATAGGGTGAGCCTTGATTATTTTAAGTGAAAAAAGGTTGTGGAGTAAAACCTTTGCTGGGTGAGCCTCTATTGTATTTTTATCAACTTGTGTTATAGTTGAATTTGGTTGAAATCCTTGAGTTAGGGCTCAAAGTAGTGGATGTAGATCTTGTGTGATCAAACCACTATAAATTGCTTATGTTGTCTCTTCTCATTTCTCTTTCAATTTGGAATCTTATTGTGATGGCTTGCTTAACTTGTTGAGAGTTTGATTTAAAACATCTTCCAAATTAATTTTCTTAAAAAAGGTAAAGGTTTTCAAAAATTAACCAAAGACATAATTCACCCCTTCTTAGTTCTTTCAAAAATTAACCAAATATGAATCTCTCTCTTGAGATTCAATCCCAGCGTATTAGATAATCCCTTTGAGGACCCATCTTATTACATTGTAGTTGAGCAATATACATAACACATTTATAAATCTTAGATGGGAAATATTTGATTTTTGACCACAAACCAAATACAATGAGGAGAACTTATAATGCGTTTACAAAATACAAAATAAGTGCTAATACACCACAGTTATGAAAATTTCGCAGGATATTCAACATTTATCTCAATACAATCAATATTATTAGAATAATTGCGTCTTTGGGAGAATGTAAAATATGAGCTCATTATCAATGAATTGTAAACTACAGTTTCAAATATCAAGGATATACTTACGACTATGTTGTTGATGCATCAACTAATAATTTATCCATATTTATCCCAAAATAACATATTCAACCATAAGTAATACTAGTAACATTCAAATAAGGCAAAACAAATAGCACATAGAAATTTTTCTTTGAAGATTTAAGGTCAAAATACTTTTAAACAATATTTTTCTCAATATTGCTACTAGAGGATCATGTTATCGAGGTATGAGAAAAAGAAAATCTTTTCTTTAGCACATCACCAAAATATTTCTCCTCATAACTTTGATTGAGAAGAAATTTTAAACACTATGAAAGTTTGCATAACTTATAGCAAATCATAAGTGTTTATATAACAACCATCTTCCAGTGATTGTATATTTCCATCAGAATTTGCTATTAATCAAGTGGCTTTGATGTTTTAATATTTTTTGAATGGTGTCTTTAGGATCCACTATATTGACATGAAATTTAGCATCATATGTATAAGACAAGCATTTTCTTTTCAAAAATATCAAGAATAAATAGTTTGAATAGAATTAAGTAAAAAGAGTACCTTTTGTGCCTTGATTGCAAACTCCAAAAATTGACGATAGAGTCTTGTATTTTTTTATCTTGACTGTAAACTTCAAAGAGGAAAAATAGCAACAAAAAATTAGTAGATACTCGTGCGGATAACGTGTGTAAAATTCGATTGCAATAGACATAAAAACTAACTATAAAATAACAATGAAGAAAATTTGAATAATAGCAAAAGAGAGAAAGAGAGAAAGAAAGAACTCAAGAAGTTTGAATTTTATTGAGAGTTTTTCATCTTGCAAACTCATACAAGCTACTCCATATGGTTCTATTTATAAAGTTGGAAGTAACATTTCCCATCTTAGGTCATTAGAAGGCTCCTCTATAACTTATGTAACAAACTTCCCATGATCTCCATGTTCTCTAAGATAATGAAGGTAATGTGAATATTGGTCTATAAAGGATAGATGTTACAACTGGTTGTAACCCCTAACCTTTCAATCCCGTAACTTTAAATATGGATTAATACTTGGGATAATGGACATCCACATAATTGATGTATTCATAACACTAAAGAAGAAGGTGGGCTCAATTATAGCTTTGACCAAAAGCCCCTGAGACGTAAAATTAGACAATAATTACTGAACAAAACTAGGTTATTTGCAATGCCAACTTTTGCAATTGATTGTAAAAGTTGCCACAAAAAAGATTATTTATGGTGCCCATGTTGTGACATCTTAACCCCTCCACTAGGTATCATTACGGTTAAATAGATACCTACATATCTCTCGACACTTATATGGGATCATTGAATCATCCGTAAGTGAAAAATATAATTAAAAAGAACAACACAATGGAAAGTAAATTTTTCGTATATATACACACTAATTCAAAACTAGCTACAAATTCATAAAGATTTTAAAACTCTTAAGGAAAAAGCGAACAAAGTCCTTATAGTTCTTCAAGAAGGCATCTATTTTTCAATTGCTTGCTATTTGTACGTTGTGCCAAAAAGTCACACCAAACACGTATATTTACAAGAGTCATAGTGCATGCTCAATCTGGAGAAAAATAAAGAAAGAATAAGCTATAGCTTAGTAAGTTTCTGAGTGCATGTGTGCTTTGTCTTTATTTTGTAATATTGACCAGGAAAAATTTCTTTTGAAAATTTTCTTGTATGATGTAGATTGCCATAGCGTACTAGGAGATTTCAAGAGCTATTGAGTCAAAAGTTTCAAAAATGTCCCTAAGGTACATCAGATGATACTTGGAAAAATTGATGGTAACTTAAGGATATATTAGATATCTTTCGAAATCCATTTCAAACTCGCCTTACTCCTATGAGCATGCAATTTACTACTTTATCCATCGGATTCATAGATCTAGAAAGAGAAGACTACTTAGACTGCAGTACTTGCCCATCATCATCTCTAGAGTCAGCACACCCGAAGTTAACTTCCTAACTCTTGGAGATGGACTCAATTTAGAAAATAGCACAACATAGGTATACGCATCCTATAGACAGAGAGAATCAGCCCAATACTTTCCCTATTCCTATTGCCTCCCTTACAAGTTCATTTAGAGGTAAGGAAAAGGTCATTTAGGAGTTACTATTCTCCTACCCATTCGATCATCACTTACGGACGACATTCCATCAATTCTTTTGGGAGAATGAGATTTTCACATCAATGCTTGTCTAAATATTCTTGTCCTATTGATGCCTTGTATCATTTACAGTGATATAGTATTAAGAAAACCTCTTTGATTATAAAAGATGAGAGATTTCAAAGGGACTACCTTGAATTAATTTGAAAGGAATATGACCCTTCTTAGAGGAAGGTTTATCAAATTCAAATAATTGCAAGTAAAACAATTATATATAAAAGCATGTTTGAATGAGGGTTCACATTAATAATCAAGGAAGCATTTTATCATTCAAAAAACTCACATGCGTTGAGAAGATCAGTTGTTTATGCTCCAAGAAGTTGGTTACCACATATACCTACAAAATGTTTTACATAAGTTATTAGTTTATTCTTTGAAGCAGTTAGAATGAGGTATTAGTCTCACTTCTATGCTTAAGGTACTTTCTACTTTTTTCTCTCTCTTAGAGTTTATAAAGTTAGTCTTTAGGGTTCTAAGGTATAGTCTATACTTATATAAATTAGGTTTGCTTAGAAACTTGTAATTTGATATAAGGTATTTTTCTACTTAGTGTGATATATTTTAGCATATATATCCAAATATCATGTCTAAGCCCTAAGGGCAAATCTTATTGTTTTGATCATGACAAACATTGATATGAGATGATTTGAGTAATTGTTGTATGATAGGATTATTGGATTGTAGAATCTAAGAAGTCTCATTGCCTTAAAGATAAAGTGCTAAGGACAACTCAAATGTGCTCAAAGAATTAAAGCATGTAGAGCATGTCTCAAGGATTGAAGGATTTGAAGACCTTAGTGTAGGTTTACACTTGCTTAATTGGTATATTATTGTAAACCCTATACTTATTGTCTTTGGAATCTAAAGAACTTACAAGAGAACACAAAACTTGGTTTTCAATCTTAAAAGGTTTTCATTATAAATATTTTACCAAGTTCTTGACAATGGTTTATGGTTTAAAAGCTCATAGAAAGATCTATCTTATAGTCCAAAATAATAGTCTAAAAACCTTGGCTGCTGAATTTTCAAAGAAATTCAGACGACCATTCGGACGGTTGTGTCTAAATTCAGTCGACCGAATTCATCCTGGCAGCCTAAAGACAAAGAAATTTAGACTATTATTAGGACGCAGGAGTCTATGTTTCGTCGACCGAATTTTACTGTTACTAGCCGTTATTTGAATGTTGCAGCTTATTTTTAAATGCTATAAAAGCCACAAACTTCATATTTTTTAGTAGCATTTGAGCCTTTAAGAATCTTTACTCTTACTCTTCCCAGTCATTCTATATCAAAAAGTTCTCTTTTGTATTGTGCTAAAAGGTTGATTTACAAGACTCCATAGACAAAAAGGTGAAGTGGTGATCATCTACCAAGTTTTTGGTAATATTCTTCTCTCTTACTTAATGTATTTGCTGTCTTCAAGATAATCTTAGGGATATAAAAATCTTTTGAAAGGGTAAACCAACAACTTGGTAGATTATTCTCGAAAAGGAAAAAAAAATTGAAAATTATCCAAAGACCTAATTTACTCCCCGCCCTCCCTTCTTAGTTCTTTCAATTGGTATCAGAGCAAGGGCTTCTTTGTAAAGGTTTTACAACCTAGAAGTTAAGATCTTATGGCTAATATTTCAAACTTGCCTTATTTGGAAGGACCTTTCATAAATAGACCTTCTTTGTTTGATGGAACAAATTAGACATTTTGGAAATCAATAATTAAGATATATATTTGAAAAACTTAAGAAAAGGGGAGTGAATCAATTTTTTGGTTAATTTTTGAAAACTTTTCTTTAACAAAATCCCCTTTGAGAGTTCATAACCTCCAAGTATTTATAAGTTTGGAATAGAGTAGTTGAGAGTAAAAGAGTAGTCAATGACATAGAAATTAAGATCAACAATCACAACAATCACAAGGCAATAAAGATAGCACATACAAGTGAAAGCAATAAATAACAAGGGAAGTACATAACAATTTGGAGCGGTTCGATCTCTCCAAGATCTACATCCACTACCTTGATTCCACACTCAAGGATTTCAACCAATCCACTAAATGCTTTAGTCAAACAATTACACAAAGGATTTTATATCACAAGACAATCTTGAAAAATCAAATCAAGGCTCATCCTCACCAAAAGGGTTTTATGTTTCATGACAACCTTGATTAAAAAAAGTAAAGATGAGATAAGGATTGAAATTACCAAACAAGATGGTAGATATTCAACGATTCTAGCACCACTTCACTTTTGCCTTTGGAATCCTTGGATAATCACATGAAGCACATGAACAACGAAAGATTTTCTTTGATCTTTAGTGTTCTCAAGATAATGGCATGTAAGTTCATCAATCCTTTTCAAAATCTGAATTTCTTGACTTTTATATAACTCAAATTCAAATACAACGCTAAAAAAACGACCAGTAATAGTTAGTAACAATAAAATTCAATCGTTCAAACTTGGACCTCTACATCCAAATTGGTAGTCCAAACTTTTTTGTTTACTAGTGTTGCAAGAAAAGTTCGATCGTCTAAATTTTGCATCCAAACAGTTTTGTCGTCCAAACTCTACATTCGAATTTGAGTTTGAAACTTTCAAACTTTGTCAAATCATTTAAAATTTAACCACAAAAAGTTTGAAATCATTTTGTACTAAAAGATAAATCATTTAAAAGCTTCTGAGCTATAAGCCATTATCAACAAAGTTTAGGCTCGATCAAAATGTTTTGTGCTTCAACGTGCAATACATAGATTCCAAATGCAAGGAGTGTAGGGTTTACAAGATATACCTATCAAACCAAAAGCAAACCTGCACTAGAGTGTCTTCAAAGCTTTCAATCTTATTGAACAAACTCTATATTCTTCAATCACTTGAGCTCACTTGAGTTGTCCTTTCATATTAGCTCCAAGGCAATGAGATCACTTTGCTTCTACAATCCAAAAATACTATCACACAACAATTACTCAAGTTAGCCTATATCAATGTTTGTCATACTCAAAACTATAAGATTTGCCCTTAGGGCTTACAATCTCCCCTTTTTGATGATGACAAACATTGATGTAAAATGTGATGTATTTAAACAATATAGTACAATTAAGCATTAATGTCATAGATGGATGATGAACAATTAGGCACAATGACATATCATGGCTCATGAATGAGCCTATGGCCCAACCAACCTCCATAATCCTCCTTCCTTCCATCAAGATAGAAGATATAGCATTTAAGCATCAAGAATACTTCTAATAGATGTTTTACAGATTAGAAAAGGTTAACAAAGCTCCCCCTTAGATCTTGCTCATTTTTCAACAATTTTGGACTTAAAAGTGTTGTAAGTCCAAATTTTGAAATATCAAGTCCGAACAACAAAATATATAAAATAGTGATTGTGATTTTTGAAAATAAGCATTCCTAAGGTTGTTCAAACATTCTAGGAAAGTTTGAGATAATTTTTAAGCAATTTTAACAACAGTAAAGCACTCTTTGGCAAGAAAGATTGGATGTATCCGAACTTTTGGTCTATATTTGAACTTCAAGTCCGAACTTTTGGTAAAAGTTTTAAAAGGTGAATTTTGCAACATAAGTACTATAAACATTAAGAAATGCTCAACAATCGTGTAAGATATCATAACTCACTATATCCATAGCATATCCATAGCATCATATTCAACATATGACATACCAACTATGATCATATCCATCATATCAAGTCTACCACAATCAGTCACAATATAATCATAATCAATTACATTTCATTTCATTTTGGAATCAATTAAATCACTTCTCCCTCTTTTGTCATCAATAAAATATGGGGTTGTCAAAGTGAAGTGACATCAACAAAAGAAGCTCTCAACACAAGTGTATCATCATTGAGCTTCAAAAGATCACATAGACTAGAAAGGCACATAGAAAGTTAAAGCATTAGAATACATGAGCTATTCTAGATACATGAAATAAGCATGGCATAAAAATACATAAACTAGACCAAATACATAAGTAAAATGAGATAGGGTTAAGGAGTGCTTAGTCTTCGATTCTTTTCATTGTCTTCACTATATATTTGTTAGTTGTGATGGCCATGTCTCCCTTAAACTCAATATGAAGTCGCCCTTCACTTGCTTGCTCCTTGCTGGTGTAGTTTGGCTTTGGTGTTGTAGCCAACTAGGAGGATCTCCTTGTACCCTTCTTCTTGATCACGTGCTTTACTCTTCCTTGGCCAAATGACGTGGTGGATGGTGAAGTGATCTCGACTCTTTCTATTAAACTTCCTTCTTGACTTCTACCTTCTTGTGGCTTCTATTGATCTCCTTCATTTCTCTCACTCTCCCTAGCCACAAATTCAAAGTTTCCTCCTTGATCAACATTATCTTCCCCATCATCATCATTGTCATCATCCTTATCCTCTTTTTCCTTCTTTTATTCGTCATCTCCTTCATCATCCTTTTCATCCCTAGCTTGAGGTCTAAAGGTGCTTCACCACTTTGCTTATTCTTCATCAATAACTCTTAAATATTATTGACCCTAGTGTCCAAGCCATCCAACTTACTTAAAACCATAGGACCAAATGATTCAAAGAATTTGTAAATCTTCTCCATCTCCATTATATGGTTGTTTAAGGCTTCTTGCAACACTTTGGCTACTATCGTGTCTCCTCTAATAACTTCTTTTTACTAGGCATTTCTCCAAGATTTTGGTGAGATTGGGGAGTGGGCACTTTTTCAAACAATCTTCTTTTTGTGTGAGGTTGCTCCCTCTCACTTGATACATCGTGTCTTTTCTTTGTCTTCCTCCCCTTGCTAGTGTCTCCTCTACATCTTCCTCTTCCTCTTCCTCTTCAATCTCCTCCTCCTCTTCATCATCTTCACTAGTTTCTATTCTATCACCCATTAGAGGGGTTTCTCTTCTTGTCCTCCACACACCATTGTCATCAAGTGTCAATTGCATTCTCTTGAGGGATTCATTAGTGTATATTTTCCTACTTTTCATAGGGTTTCTTCTTCCAGGGAGTTGGACATTGAAGTGCTTGAAGATCCTTGTTTAAATCTCCCATAAGGCAAATCCTTGTTGGCCATTCTCCTTGAGCTAATCATATGCTTTAAAACCATGAATCCAAAGTTTAATCTCCTATGCTCATGCAAGGCAAGCATAATCACCACATGCATATTTCTAACCGAAGATTTATATCCAAAGTTAGGAATGGTCATAGTAGTTATCATATGATGCATTATACGTCATCTAGCATCAAAAGCTTTAATTTCTTTTTCCCTAATGGGCCTAAATATTCTACCATTGGTGAATGCCCCTTAAAATCCCTCATTGGTGAATAATTCATGTTTTATAGCAATGTTGTCCCAATGAGTAATATCTATTACCAATGTCATCCACACCACAAATGTGATTAACTGGAGTATCATTAAATTCAAAATCTACTTGAGACACTCTAGATGAACACCATTGAATAATGTTATCCCCAACATGCTCAATCATTTCTTCTTTAAGATTAGCAAAAAATTCATAGACAAGAGTAGGATAATAATCTTCATTCACACCAAGTAAACTACCCCAACCTATTTCACCAAAGAGAGATAGCACATTACCCATGTTGGTGAGTTTATTCACACCCATTCTATGGCCGGGTATGATTTTTCTACTCTTCTTGCTCCAATATTTGAATTCAACCCAGTTCTTATTGAGATAAAATGGTCTACTCCAAGGTTGGATTAAGGAATACAAACCCGCCTCAGTTCATTGATGATGAGCCCTTCATCTCCCATCTTGGCTTTTCCTTTGCCTTTAGTCACATTTGTCTTCTTGGAGCGAACCATGGTGAAATTCTTTAGGGAAAGATGGATTTCAAAGATAATAGAGGATGGAGAACACGAAAATCAAGTAATTTTCAAAGAAGAATGGTGAAATGTGGGATGGATTTGAGTTTGGATGTGAGTAGGTATAGTTGGTTTTGAGAGAAGAGAGAATTTGAATGGTTTAAAATGAGGAATTTGATTGGTTGAACGGTTTAAAATCCGCTAAAATTGCAGGTCTGTATCTGAATTTCTCTATTTTTTATTCAGCAAATTCGGATGATCAAATTTTTAGTCATGCGTCCAAACTTGCGTCTGAATCTTTCTATCAGAAATTTCTCGAGGGGAATTTGGAAGTCCTTATAAGCCCTAAGGGCAAATCATATTTTTTTTATTAATGAAAAACATTGATAAGTGCAATGTCCTATGGAAATAATGTTGATTAACCTTGATATGGAATAATGTGCTTACATGATGTGTGATAGGATTTTTGAGTTGAGAAGAATACAAGTCTCATTGCCTTGAAGCTAAAAAGAGCAAGAACAACTCAAGGATATCAAAGTACTTGAAGATAAAAGAGTTGATTCAAGATTATTGAAGGCTTAGAAGACCTTAGTGTAGGTTTACAAATGCATAATAGGTATATCTTTGTAAACCGTGCACGTGCTTGTCTTTGGAATCTAAAACTTTTTCAAGAGAGCTTCAACCTTGGTTTATCTTACAAATATTTTTGCCAAGTTCTTGAAAATGGCCTTTGGACTAAAAGCCTTTAAAAAGATCCATTTTATAGTCTAAAATAATTTCAAACTTGTTGTGTTTGATTTCTAATCATTTTGACTAAGTTTGAAAAATTCGGACGTCTGAAATATACTTCATGGCTGCTGAATTTTCATAGAAATTTGGACGACCATTCGGATGCTTGTGTTTAAATTTAGTTGACCAATTTTACCCTGGAAGCCTCAAGACAGAAAAATTAGGACGATCATTTGGATGCAAAGGTTCAAGTTTGGTCGACCAAATTTTATTGTAAGTAGCCATTATTTGAACGCTGCAACCGATTTTTAAACCCTATAAAAGACGTAAACTTCAAAATTTTGAGTAGTTTTTGAGCCTTTAAGAATCTTCTCTCTTCCAAATATTCTCTGTCAAAAAGCTCTCTTTTTTCTGTGCTAAAAAGTTCAAATTCAAGATTTCTTAGACAAAAAAATAATAGTGTGCTAATTTTTTCTTCATCTACCAAAGTGTTGGTAACTTTCTTATCTTATTCTTCATCTACTTGTTGTTTTCAAGGTTATCTTGAGGATATAAAACCCTTGTAATAGGGTGAATCTTGATTATTTGTAATTGAAAAGAGGTTGTGGAGTAAAACCCTTTTGGGGTGAGATTCTATTGTATTATTTGATAAACTTGTGCTGTAGTTGAGTTTGTTTGAAATCCTTGCCACACTTCGACACACATATTAGTAATTGAATTTTGAAATTCCAAGCTTCTTCTAAGGTAACAAAACCTTTCCTCGGCCAAAGGCTTGGTAAATATATCAACAATTTGCTCATTTGTATCCACATAGTCTAAGCATATATCATTTTTAGTTACATGATCACGAATGAAATGATGTTGAATCTCTATTTGCTTAGTCATAGAATGTTGAATGGGATTTATGCTCAAATTAATTGTACTAGTATTGTTACATAAAATAGGCACACATTTGAAATCTAAGTCATAATCAAGTAGAGTGTGCTTCATCTATAGCACTTGAGAACAACAACTACCGGTAGCAATATATTCGGCCTCGGTGATAGACAATGACACACATGCTTGTTTATTGCTATACCAAGATACATGGCATCTACCAAGAAATTGACAATGACTACTATTACTTTTATGCTCAACTTTGCATCCAAATATGAAACATGGTCAAAAGAAAAAGATCTTGTAAACTAAAGACCATAATCATGTGTATCAATCAAATAATGAAGAATACTTTTCACAAAAATTAAATGAGTCTCTTTTGGACAAGATTGGAATCTAGCACATAAGTATACGGCAAACATAATGTCCGGTCTACTTGTAAACTACCAATGATGCGTCTATATACCTTTTCATCAACATTTTTATCTTTTTTATCTTTATCAAGTTTGGTTGATGAACTCATTGGAGTGCTTGTACCTTTTCCTTGGTCCATTCCAAATCTCTTCAAGAGTTCCTTGGTATACTTGGATTGATTTATGAAAGTGCCATCCTTGGTTTGCTTGATTTGTAGCCCAAGAAAGAAGTTGAGTTCTCTCATCATGCTCATTTCAAACTCACTTTGCATTAACTTGGTAAACTCCTCACAAAGAGAAACATTAGTAGCACAAAATATGATATCATCAACATATATTTGCACAAGAAAAAATTCATTGTTGCATGAGGTTTTTATGAAAAGAGTAGTGTCAACCTTTCCTCTTGAAAATTCTTTTGAAAGAAGAAAACTACTCAATCTTTCTTACCAAGCCGTGGGAGCTTGTTTTAAACCATATAAAGTCTTAGATAGTTTGAAGACATGGTTAGAAAACTTTTCATGAGCAAAATCGGTAACTTGTTCCACTTAAACTTCTTCATCAATAAAACTATTTAGAAAATCACTTTTAACATCCATTTGAAATAATATAAAACCTTTACTACTGCCAAAAGCATTCTTATAGATTCAAGTCTAGCTACCGAAGCAAATGTTTTGTTAGCCCCAAGGGCAAATCATGTAGTTTTGATTAGTTTTGATTAATGACAAACATTTATATGGACTAATTCATGTGCTATTTGTGTGATAGGATTGTTGGATTAAGAAGCAAAGAGTTATCATTGCCTTGGAGCTAAAAGTGCTAAGGACAACTCTAATATGCTCAAGATTCAAGAATATAGAGCATGTCCTATGGATAGAAGGCTTTGAAGACTCTAGTGTAGGTTTACACTTGCTAAATAGGTATATTCTTGTAAACCTTACACTTCTTGTTTCTTGGAATCTATTGAATGCATAAGAGAGCACAAAACTTGTTTTTGAATCTTAAATGGCTTTTGAGTAAACTTTTATTGATCAAGTGCTTTGGTAACGGTTTTTAAGTTTAAAATATTTTATATGACTTATCTTCTAATACAAAATAATTTCAAACTTATTGAGGTTTATTTTCAAATGTTTTGACAAAGTTTGATCAGTTTGGATGCAAGTTCGAACGTCCAAACTATGAACATGGTTACTGTTTTTCTAAAGAAATTCAAAGGCAAGTTCGGACGCAGGAGGCAAAGTTCGGACGTCCGAACTTTCCCAGACAACATGTCACAGTGATGTTCGGACGATAGTTCGGACGCGGAGGATCAAGTTCGGACATCCGAACTCTTCAGAAACTAGCTGTTACTAGTCGTTTTATGCCTATTAGAACTAATTTTTAAAATCTATAAAAGCCATAAACTCCAAATTTTTGATAATTTTTGAACACTTGAGAAATCCTAACATTCCAAAATCATTTGAAATCCTTAGAGCTCTCTTTTGTCTTGTGCTTTCAATTGATCATTCAAGATTCCAAAGACATCAAGGTGAAGTGGTGCTTACTTGTGTAATCATCTACCAAGAAGTGGTAATATCTCATCCAATCTCTATTTTATTTCGTTATCTACTAGCTCAAAACAAGGTTATATTGTAACATAAAATCCTTTTGGTAAGGGTGATCCTTGAGGTGTTGATTCAATGTTGTTTTTAGATATAAAATCCTAGTGCTAGGGTGAGCCTTGTTTGTAACATTACAAAAGAGGTTGTAGGTGTAAAATCTGTGTAGGGCAAGCCTCTTGTGTAATTGTTTTGAATTTGAGCATATAGTGGATTTGTTAAAATCCTTGAGTGTGGACTCAAGGTAGTAGATGTAGATCTTGAAGAAGATCGAACCACTATGAATTGCTTGTGTTCTTTGCTCTTCATTGTGTATTGCTTTGTCATTGTGTTTATCACATTTACATTGAAGAAATTAAATATAATCTTTCCAAATCAAGTTTATAAAACAGAAAAAGGTTTCGAAAATTAGCCAAAGACCTAATTCACCCCCCCTTAGGTCTTTCAAGTTTCATCATAGTCTATGCCCTCTTCTTAATTGAATCCTTGGGCAACAAGTCTAGCCTTGTTTCTAATAATTCTCTGGATTCATTTAGTTTGTTTCTAAAAAACCATTTTGTGCCAATAATGGAGTAATCAAGGGGTCTTGGGACAAGAATCCAAACTTTGTTTCTCTCAAATTGCTTTAATTCCTCTTGCATAGCAACAATCCAAAAATCATTATACAATACATCATCAATATTTTTAGGCTCAATGTGAGATAAAAGTGCAAAGTTGTCTATGAAGTATCGTCTTATTCTAATGCTTTGAGAAACATCACCAATGATTTGTTCCTTAGGATAGCCTCTCGCATATCTTAGATCCTTTGGTAGCTCTTGGTCACCACTAGGTTGGTTATCTTATTTTTTCTCTATCATCTCTTCTTCATTGGCATGATCTTCCAAGGTTGGAGCTTGAAGATGAGTTTGATTATCATTAATTGAAGTACCTTCATTATCATCATCTCTTCTATCCAAGTAAATGTTATGCTCATCAAAACTCACATGTATGGTTTCCTCAACACATAATGTTCTTTTATTGTAAACTCTATAAGCTTTCTCATTCGAGGAATAACTAAGGAATATGCCTTCATCCGATTTTCTATCAAATTTACCCAAGTTGTCATGCAAATTCAATATAAAGCACTTGCAACAAAACACTTTGAAATAAGAAATAGTATCCTAGCAAATAGAATTTCAAAAGTTGTTTTTCTCAAAAAATGGCCTCAAAAGAACTCTATTCATAACATAACAAGCGGTATTTACAGCTTCGGCCCAAAAATATTTTGGCAAAGAATTTTCACACAGCATAGACCTAGCCATTTCTTGTAATGTTTTATTTTTCCTTTCAACAACCCCATTTTGTTGAGGTGCTTTGGTAGCCAAAAAGTTGTGAACAATCCCATTCTCATCACAAAGTTTTGTAAAATCTTGATTGTAAAATTCTCTCCCATTGTCACTTCTAATAAAGATCAATTTGCAATCAATGGGGTTTGGACCTTTTTGAAAAGTTTCACAAATTTGTGAAATGCTTCGTCCTTTTGTTATAAAAGGAGTACCCAAGTAAATCTTGAAAAATTATCAACTATAACATATGCATACCTCTTGAAAGACCTAAGAGGGGGGGTGAATTAGGTCTTAGGCTAATTATCAAAATCTTTTCCTGTTCTGCAAATCCTTTGCCTTAATAAAAGCTCTTCTTCAAATTTACAAACTCTAAGTTTATATGTGATTTAATGGTTGAGACAAGATGATCAAACAATAAATTCACAACCAATCAATCAACAACTAATAACAAATAATAATAACATAAGTATTTAAACAAGTAAAGCTATAAACAAATGAGCACACGATTTATAGTGGTTCAATCTCTCCAAGATCTACATCCACTACCTTGAGTCCACACTCAAGGATTTCAATCAATCCACTATATGCTCAATTTCAACAATTACATAAGAGGCTAACCACACTATAGTTTTACACTCACAACCTCTTCTAGTAATTATACAAACAAGGTTCACCCTTCCACAAGGATTTTATATCTAAAGACAACCTCAAGACTAATCTAATCCAAGGCTCACCCTCACTCTGGTTTTACACTACAACCTCGATTAATCTAGTCTATGGCTCACCCTTCCACAAAAGGGTTTTATGTCACAAGATAACCTTCCAATTAGCTAGTAGAAAAACAGAATTAAATGAGGAATAAATGAGTTTGAATATTACCAACGCTTATTGGTAGATAAATACAATTGCTAGCACCACTTCACCTTTGCCTTTGGAATCTTGAATGTACACCTTTGAGCACAAGGCAATTTGAAAGCTTTTCAATTTGATTTGATGTAAAATAAGTTAGAGCATGTAAGATTTGTTAAGTTCAAAGTTCTTGTAAAAAATCTGGAGTTTTTAACTTTTATAGAATTCAAAAATCAGTTTAAACAGCCATAAAACGACTAGTAACGGCTAGTTTCGGAAAATACTGTTCATACACTGTTCATGCACTGTTCATGCACGGTCACAAAAATTCGGACGACCGAATTTTTCAACTTCGTTCGAATTTCTCTGGATGAACAGTAGTTACTGTTCATGCACTATTCACAAAATTCGGACGATCGAATTTTCTAGCTTCGTAGAATCTTCGTCCGAATAGTATTACTATTCATGCATTGTTCACTGTTCATCGTGTTACTATTCATGCGTTGTTCACTGTTCACATTGTTACTATTCATGCGTTGTTCGCTGTTCACAGTGCAGAAAATTCTTCACAAAATTCGGACGACCGAATTTCTTCTGCATGCGTCCGAATCTTCTTCAGAATTTTTGAAACTTTGTCAAAACATATCCAAATCACTTTAAACAAGTTGGAAAACATTCTAGCCTCAAAGATAAGTTATTAAAGACCTTTTAAGTTCAAAAACCATTAATGAAAACTTGATAATTCATGTAAGTTCAAAGCCATTTAAATCAAGTTTTGTGCTCTCAATTGCAACTCAAGGATTCCAAGGCTTAAGAGTGTAGGGTTTACAAGGTTTACCTATTAAGCACATGCAACCTACACTTCATGTCTTCAAAGCCTTCTAACATCTTGAACAAACTCTTCAATCTTCAATCACTTTGATATATTGGAGTTGTTCTTGCATTTTAGCTTCAAGGCAATGAGACTTCAAACTTCTTAATCCACAAATCCTATCACACAACATACAAGCATATTAGTCCTCATCAATATTTGTCATTTATCAAAACTACATGATTTGCCCTTAGGGCTAACACCTCTTACCACCAAGTCTAGTGGTCCTCATTGGCCCAAATATATTCATATGAATAAGTTCAAGAGGTTTTGAAGTTGAAACCATTTTCTTGGGTTTGAAATTTTTTTTAGTTAGCTTTCCATATTGGCATGCATCATAAAGATGATTTTTCTCCAAACGCATTTTTGGCAATCCGCTAACCAAATCTTGAGAGGAAAGTTTGTTCAACAAATCCATGCTCACATGCTAGAAAGTGGAGCAAATGACGCATAATTGGTGAAAATTAATAAATTTTCATATTGATTAAGGATTTTAGCAAGTTTTTACTTTAAATTCGAGTGCATCCTTCATACTATCCCTTCTCATTGTGTTACTGCGACTAAATTGACATATTTTTTGTTAAATTAGTTAGTTTGTTGAGAAATTTGAGTAGAGAGAAAAGATAGAGGAGAGAGAGAGTTATAGAAAATAAAAGTTTTTCTTATTTTATAAAGTAAAAAAACTATATATAGAAACGACGAAACTTTAAGCCATGTGCTTGCTTTTTTTTTTTGTTTTGGTCATGTTATACATATGTATAGGCTGCTTTCTTTTTTCTTTTTAGAAACAAGGAGTAACAAGGAGTAATCAACTGGCAGCTTAAAAATAAGGAGTCTTGCAGAGATATTCAGATTGATTTCCATGAGTAATGAGCATGAATAAAGAGAGAAACCCACTCTTACACACTCCCTCCACCAGTGGCCAATTTAGAGGCAACGTAACTAGGATTAATAGAAGAATCTAGAAGAGTTAAGTTAATCTGACTCATTATAAAATTAACTAGATACACTTAAGCCATAAACTAAAGGAAAATATATCACTTCTCTCATATTTCTCTTCTCTATCTTGGCCAAAAGAGAAACACAGTTCATAGCACTACATTTCTCTCTAGACAGCTTTACGGTTTCTTTCTCTTGGCCCTCATACACATATGCAAGCACACTCCCATCAATTTCCAACAGTATAAGACACTCCCTAATGGTTCAAGAACCCATAACCAGAAGATCATTTAAGGTGAACATCAAACAACATTGGCAAGTTTAAGTGTCACACTAGTTTATAAGGTATGCTATTGTTATTTTATCAAGAAAACCTCTTATTTTAAGCACAATGATCATGGTACAACTTTATTTTACATGTTAAGAAGTGGATCAAGCCACGAAATGGGCATTACAATAAAGATTTAGTTTAGGGATGCGGAACGCAACAAATGCAGACAGCTTGTGTTAGGAAATGTCATAGTTGCCGTTGAACCTTAAAATAAGTGGATCTAATATAAACTCTTGCTGGTATGCTCTAAGAACTTGAAAATATAGTTTCCTAGTATCATTTTCATGATATATGATGATCTATTTCACAGAATACATGGATCTATGAAGCCATATTTTTAAACTAGTCTGGAATCTTTTGGATTTTCACTTGGTTTTAGACTGTGGGATCAATGTAAAATGATTTTTATAAGCTATTTTATATTACACTATTGATGATCTATATGTATGTCATTGTGTTTTATCTTATATGAGGTGATGAACTTGAGAGATTCTCTTAGAATATTACTTAAATATAATCTGAAGAGATTAGTTGAAAGAGAAGAGTATCTCTACAAACTGTGGCTTTATGAACGATTTTTTGACAGAAAAGAATTTGACCGCATAAATTAGAACCTATAAGAACTAGAGAAAAAATATCATGAAATGAATATAATGCTACCTAAAATCAATATCTTAAAGGGATAGAAGAAGATCTATATAGAATTAGAACACTTTTGGAAAATAATTTAGAAAATCCACATTAAACTTGCTGCTTTAGCTGTTTTTATATACTACTGGCATTGTCCACATGCATTTGCACGTGTAAAATTTTGTAAAATAAACTCTTTTAATTTATATTTTTATTTTAAATATAATTTAAATTTATAAATAATGTCCAATAAATTTTTGTGTTTTACTATCACACTTTATGTAATTCTTTTTATCATATATATAACTCTTAAATAATTTTTATTAAATTAAATTAGAGACACTAAAACTTTGAAAGTAATATAGGATCCAATCTCCCTTTATATCCAACATACTACCACTACTGCTATTCCATTGTGATATACTCCTTCCATTTCAAAATATAAGACCTTTTGACCATTTTTTGCATAGATTAAATAATAAGAAAACAAGAGATTTTTTTATTATACTCTTAACTAATTCTACTAATATAAGAGAGAATGAGGAAATTATATTTATAATAAGACTAATTTTAGAAAAATCAATCTTTAAAATTTGTCAAAGGTCAAATATTTTAAGAATGAAGAAAAGTGTTAAAATGCCTTATATTTTAAAACGAACGAAGTAGTATTTTCTTTTACTCTTCAAAAAAAAAAATTTGAAAATTTCAAACCATTTTTATTTGATTTCATAAATTTGTGAACAAAAATCAAGTTGTTATTTAAGAGATATATAGATACTAACTTGATAATTGCACTTAGAAAAAGAATTGAAAAAATTTTTATGATTGATTATAACAATAAATTCTTTGTCTTTAATACACTTTTTTAATACATTATCTCTCTCTTTAAATCTTTAAGTTGTGTACGTAAAAATTTACCTCACAATTAACTCTTCTAGTTTAATTGTTTCTATGTAACTTCCAAAAAATTATTATAGAGATGGCAAATACTCTCAAATTACAATAATACATTTCATTAAAATAAAATTTGATTTTATTAAAGGGTTTTTATTTTAATTAACTGTAATACTCATGTTTATTTCTGTTCCTTATATTTTTTCCTTAAAATCGTTGAAATTGATAGGGTTTAATTCTTAATTTTTGCCCTTGGAATAATTTATTTTCCAACCTGAGACCTCTTTGTGATTAATTTTTAAAGGTTAATGTGTACACATATTTTTAGTTAATTATTATCCTTTGGTTTATATTGGAGAAAATAGGAGTGATGTTTGATATCTCTAATTATTATAGGACAAGTTGAACCACTTTACTGAGGAATCCATGGTTCTTTTTATACCAATCAAAGATAGATATTTTAATTTCTTTTTAATGTATTAAGTAGTAATATATCAAAAAAATTAAAATTCATTTTTATCACTCTAAATCCTAATCTCTATATTTTTTCTTTTATATATAGTAATGTATTATCTATACAATTATCTTTAATATTCTATTTTCCAATAATTGTTATTTTTTTTCAACATTTGGAGTGTCTTTTTCTCTTTTTTCTAGTAACTCATTATTCATCTCTTTAATATGTATAGTTTTCCATCTTGTAACTAATTTATCTATTTAATACTTTTAATTTTCTCATAAATTAGAGTAACATTCAAGTAATAATAATTAAACATTAGTGTCACTTTAAAACTTGAAGTTTTTTGATAATATGTGTCTAGCATGTGCAATTATTGTAACTCTCTAAATTAATTTTTATTACCCTTTATATAACTCCTATATAATTGTAATTAAATTAGAATTTCAAGAATAAATTTATATAAAATAATTGTATTTGTACATCTGGTGTGTTCCTAGTGTCCATCAAAATAATAATAATTCATTTCTCTAAGGACATTTTAGACAATCCAAAAAAGAAAGAAACAACTAAATTTAAATCCCTATGACCTCTATCCACACTTTTAGTATAGTATAGATGAGAAAAATAGAGAAAATATAATTTTAACCAACATTTAGAGGAGGATCTTAGGAGTAAAACACAACTTGAATCACGAAATTTCATTGAGAAACGAAGGAAATATGATTGTTCTACCTAAAAGATGTCAATTGGTTAAGTATTGCGAGGTGAAGAAGTTGGTCTTCAAATTATTACAAGAAAATAATGAATTCTAGCAAAATTTTGTTAGTATAATAAGTTTAACAAAATTCTACTAAAAGATGTCAATTGGTTAAGTATTGCAAGGTGAAGAAGTTAGTCTTCAAATTATTACAAGGACCTAAAGAATTCTAACAAAATTTTGTTAGTAATATAAGTAAGTTTAACAATTTGGAGAGTCATATGCTTTAAAATATTAAAAATTGTTATAAGCATATTTTAAAGTTTAGATTAAGGGAGACCAACAATGAAAATTGATACAGTAGTTAATGAATTCATCAGGAATGTATAAATGTACTTCAAAGAAATCATTATTATTAGGTTAATTGAGATTTTTCCCCACTTAAATATGATTTGATATTCTAAAAAAGAAAATTTTAAATATTGTAAGTAAGAGCGACTCAACATGTAAGTTCATTTTTTTTTTTCACGAAATAAAACTTGGCATGGCGATCTTTTGCAAGCATGTTGGTATGAGAAACATTTCTTGAATTTTAAAATGCATTTCATGGAATTTTGATTCGTAAATGGAGGTTGATGCAAAAGTTGATATTTTCAATGATTGGTACTAAAGCTCTCGTGTGCATTACATCTTAAATCTATAAAATATTTGATGGGATCTTCTACCAAAAAAGATACCACGGAAAAGCTTGCTATTTTCTAATAATTGATACTAGCGTTTGTTGAACTAAATAATTGAATGATATTTGTACCGAATAAATGAATGATTGGTACTATCCAATGTCTATAATAAATAAATGGTTATGAGTACTCATGATTGTTCTACACCATATCTATATCCCAATATGGAAAAAAACCACTCCATTCAGCTAGTCACCATTGAGAGGGTCTCTTTAGCCTCCTTAGGAATAACTATGGTTGTGGCTATTGTTGGTCACCCCTGCGGACAATACGACACCTAGTCAGGAAAGTATCGAGTTGATGGTTTTAGGTTGTCGTACCCGTGATACTTGTAGAGCATTTGGTTTACTCTGTTAGAAGGTTTAACTTAGGACTGACGCCATGCAAGGTAACCCTAACTAGTTAATTATTTATATTGGATTAAATTATAAAAGTGCGGTAGCATGCCCTTCGAGTATGGATGGTAAAACGTTCTTGGCTATGCCCAACCCTTGATTATGTGAATTGACGCAGAAGAAATTGTGCTTATTTAATAAAAATTGTGAATCAATTTTATCGTTGGCTATCATAAATTTTGGAAAGGGGAAGAACGTTTTCTTCCAACATAGAAAAAATGCTTTAATGAAATGCACAAGCGGAACTTAATCAGCATTGCTCACACATTTGTGACTTTTTTATAGGATATCAAGGAAGAATAGTGAGAAGTGAAGATTTTGTTAGAGTGATGTACCGGTCTACCTAAGATAGCATAGTTATGGCTATTTATGAATTATTATTTATGATGTAATAATTTCTTAAATTATTTAAGATTTACCTCCTGATAATTTCAGAAAGCTACTCGGGAGCGTGGGGAGACTCTAGTTTTATTTATAAAAGAATTTCGGAAAAGTAATTAAATATACTTGGAAGACAAAATTCCACCAAAAAGGGAAATTCTCCAAATATGGGAAAAGATCCTCTAAGACTTTCAGTTACCATAAAGCTTTTTGTAACTAATCTCCACAACTTGATTTTCAACTATTTTTTAAGTATAACCAGGTACCTGTTCTCTAGAAATTGCAGGAGCAATAAGAACCCGAAGAATTTAGACCAAATCTCCCCTAAGAAACCTTACTTTCTTAGAGGCAAAGATTAGAAGAAAAAAAAAACAAAACGATGTGTCAAGTTGTTGATAGAAAATTCAATAACAAAATACAAAAGCAGGTTATGTTTACTTCATGTACATCTTTTGAAGGAATGTGAAGACTACAGGAAATTGAAAATTAATGTGTGCTCATTAGCATGTATTTCTTGATAATTTGCATTCTCTATGAACTGGGACATTACTTACACAGATAACAATTACTACATATTACAATTTCTACACTTCTTGATGAAGCTTCAGAGGAAGAAATCGAACCATAAAATTCAATTCTTAATAACTAGAGGGATGCAAGTACTCCAATTGATGCCAAAGAGTAGCACATTCAAAAAGAGAAATGGGCCCACAATCCATAGCTAAACAACTTTATTTTGAAATTCAATCAAATGTACCACTCACAAGGCCAGGACTAGTTTAAGTTTTGAAGTAAAGGCTGCTAGAAGCTAGATGGAACATTTGAGTCTCATTTCTATAACTGTGCATTACATAATCAAGTTATCAAACACAATTGTATGAGTAGCATTACGACTACAGCAGACCACAAGTTCACATCAAAACACATATATACTAAAAGGGAAGTTAAATGTGTTTTTAAGAAAAGCAGTCTCCTTTTAAAACAAATTGAATATTATTTGGACTAGTTTGATGCCAAATTTTTGACGAGATATTTGCTTTATAACATACAATAAGATTAGCTCAGTTGACATGATTATCCGCTACTTCTGTACACTTTATGGTGTTTCCTCTATGCATCTTTATGTTGAAATTCAACTAAATGTACCACTCAAGGCCAGGACTAGTTTAACTTTTGAAGCAAAGGCTGTTACAAGCTAGGTGGAATATTTGAGTCTCATTTCATTTCTATAACGGTGTGTTTCGTACTCAAGTGATCAAACACAATTGGATGAGTGTCATTACAGCTAAAGCAGGACACAAGTTCACATCAAAACACATATACACCAAAAGGGAAGTTGAATATGATTTTAAAGAACTGCAAACTTTCGTTAAATAAATTGTATAGTATTTGGATCAGTTTGATGCCAAATTCTCGAGGGGGTATTAGCTCTGTTGACATGATTCTCCTCCGCTTCTGTAAACTTTATCATGTTTCCTCTCATGCATCTTATTTGAAGCTTGCCACCAAAATTAATCCTCAATTTCCAAATCCCTTCTATCATAGGCATTCACAAGGGGATCAAGTTCACTTAGTGTAACTAGACTATGAATTGAGACTGGTACAGATTGGTGTTCCCAAGACTGTAAATGAATTGAGCTGATCTTGAACAATTCACATCTACTTCATTATTTGTGTGTCCCAGTTTGGACAAATAAATTTAGTTTACTTTACAAATAACACAGCACATGTAGAGATTTTCACTTTTTCTTTTTCCCGGGGGGGATGGGAAGGGGTTTAACTCTTCTTTTCTGTATAACTAAATCCTTGTGTATCCTAAGGATGGATTAACCAAAGTTACAAATCAGATATTAGAAATTCTAAATGCACCAACATCACTTGTGGCTTTCTTCATGTTTAAACTAGTTAAACTGTCAGACTATCTTTATTCGTTTATTTGACGAACCAAGCTTATTGCAGATTTTAAGGCGGTGCAGAGTTATGGACTTGCGCTCATCTTCAGGCTTTGACCAACAAGTCTATGAACATGAACAACCTCTATTCACAGTCAGCTTGCTTCATTTACGGCTCTGGATTTTTGCTATCGACCAAGGTAAATTGTGGCGAGAACAATTTTTGACAATAAAATGAATATGAAACATCAAAATCTTTTGAAAAAAGAAAAACAAAACTGCCATAAGAGCTGAAGTTAATGCCATATAGGGGCAACAATTTAAATGGTGCAAAATGGAAAGAAAAATGCTGAAGCAGGGGCCATCTGACAGAGTTAATGCAATCTGAAAGTCACAAGATGAAATATCAGACCTTACCCATTAAAAATAATAAAATAAAATAAAATTCAGACCTTGTTGTGAAGATCAGTAAAACAAACATTAAGTGGTCGACAATGAAATCCTGATTTCTAGGATCTCCCAGAAGGGGGATTCCTATCCAAGCTCACTGACTAATTAATCTGGTGAAAATTCCTACAAATTCATGCAAGACCAAAGATATGAAGAGAAAGAAAGATGCCTAAAGAATTGATCTGCCGTCTCCAAAACTTGAATTTTCAAACCAAATGATGCTAAAATATCTAGCGGTAATCAAGTGAAGCCAATATAAAAATGAGAAATGAATTAAAGAAATCACAGAAGAAAAACAATCCAAATGTTACAAAAATAACTAATAAAAACAAGCACTTTATTGAAAAGATGGCTGAGGTAATGCATGCAGATTTGGAGCACCTGATTAATGGAAACTCTTTGATGAAATAACTTCTTCCTTGTGGCAAGGAAAAGCTATTTATGACTATTTAGTATCTACCAATAAAAGTGGGATTTTTCAGTGTATCATAGCCGGGAGAAGTGCAATGAGTAAAAGTGAAGATGGTTGCACAGGCATTTGAAATTAATTAAAACTGCTAAACTTCATCTGTGAATGCTGCTCACATGGAAGAAAAAACGCCTGAAATGTGTAATATGCAAACATTAAAGAAGAGATATTCCTGGCTGAAGCATAACTAGCTCATGCACTAAACTAACATAATAGTATTGGTCCTGTAGTCTTGAAAAGGCTAATAACATGAGAAAAAGGGTCAGGAAAACTTCTACCTATAAAGCAGATTTACAAGTAAAAGGATTGAGATATCTGTAATCTGAAACACCAAGCCAAGTCAAATATTGATAGTCAAATTGAGAGAGGAGGGTACATGACATCAGAGCTTCTTTAACACATGTAAACCATATGTTATACCATAATCAAACACGATAATCTTCCAATAAGCCAACTTGATAATCCCTTCTTTAATTGTGAACATCTTATCCAAATTTTGACAATTGTTAAGTTATGAGAAAGCATGAGGCTATATGCAAGAGTAACATTTATCTTACCTGGAAGCCTTCCTTCTTCTGGACAGTCCTCAGGTCCTGACGCATCAACTCTTCCATATTTCATAGGAATCTTGGGTCCACCAGCCTCCTGTAGTTTCAGAAAGAGAACCAGTTAAAAGGCATTTTTCAAAAAGCTGTATTCTCAATACTCTCTATCAAAGTAACAGAATAGAGAAATGACCTCAACAGCTGCGGAACTGGCCAACTTGAACAAGTCAGCATAAGTCACACCAGAATACTTGTCCTTGATAGGCTGGAGAAGTTTAAGTGCATTAATAAGTCCTGTATCAGCAGCTTGTAAGGTGACAAATCAACAAGCAGCAAAAATACTGGAACAGAAAATGAATATGTACCAGCATTTGCAGCATGTTTCAGTTCAACTTCAAATCTTAGACTTCCATTAGCTCCACCTCTTTTTGGCCACTCCTCAATGTTCCTGTTATAAGTACCAGCATCATGCCAACCTAAGCGAACCTGTTCTATCAGAGTACCACAAGGTTATGTATTGGGCATCAAGTATACGACGGTTATACATAAATTAACAATAAAATTATCTACTAAAAAGAGATTCAACAAAATCAGTGTCATTTTATTGTAACTTACAACATTAAATAGGCACACGCATTTTACTGTACAGGCAAAGTATTCTAGTATTACTGAGATATCAGTAACATACAAGAAGAACATTAATATTACTCAAATAGCGGTGATCTAGTAGCAATAGAAAGTTAAAAAGTTGGTGATTATCAGAAAACAATGCAATTTGACTATAAAAATACGGACAACTTAAAACCCAAAAAAGCATGCAAAGAAAGGTGATAAACCCCATATTCAGATTCTTCTAATTACACCTGGGAGAGAGAAAAAAGCTGCATCTTGTGCCCTATGATTTTGGAAGTGGATTATACACACAACTCAAATATGCCAAAGTGATTAAAGATTGAAGAGTTTGTTCAAAATTAATGAAGGCTTTGAAGACATGAAGTGTAGGTTAAATGTGGTTAATAGGTAAACTTTGTAAAGCCTACACTCTTAAGCCTTGGAATCTATGAGTTGCAATTGAGAGCACAAAACTTGATTTAAATGGTTTCAATGGTTTTGAAGTTATCTAAATTATCAAGTTTTCATAAATGGTTTTGGTACATAAAAGGTCTTTAATGACTTATCTTTAAGGCTAGAATGTTTTCCAACTTGTTTGAATTGATTTGAATATATTTTGACAAAGTTTAAAAAATTCGGATGAAAATTCGGTCGTCCGAATTTTGTAGCAAAAGTTTGCTACTGTTCTTCCAGAGAAATTCGGAAGAAGATTCGAACGCAGCAAGAAAAATTCGGTCATTCGAAAAATTCGGACGCAGAATTCGGTCGTCCGAATTTTCCTGAAACTAGCTGTTACTAGCCGTATTATAGGCGTTTGAACTGATTTTCAAATTTTATAAAAGTCATAAACTCCAGATTTTTTAGTAGAACTTTGAACTTATCAAATCCTATATACTCTAACTTGTTTTACACCAAATTCAATTGAAAAGCTCTCAAATTGCCTTGTGCTCAAAGATTGAAATTCAAGATTCCAAAGGCAACAAAGTGTGAAGGAGAAACATTGTGTAATCATCTACCAACAAAGTGGTAACATCTTACACACTCTCTTTTCTTCTCTCAATTGTGTTTTCTACTAGCTCATTGAAAGGTTATCTTGTGACATAAAACCTTTTTGTGTAAGGGTGAGCCATAGACTAGATTAATCAAGGTTGTGGTGTAAAACCCGTTTGTGGGTGAGCCTTTGATTAGATTGGTCTTTAGGTTGTCTTTAGATATAAAACCCATGTAGAAGGGTGAACCTTGTTTGTATAATTACTAAAAGAGGTTGTGTGTGTAAAACCTTTGTGTGGTGAGCCTCTTGTGTAATTGCCTAAATTGAGCATATAGTGGATTGGTTGAAATCCTTGAGTGTGGACTCAAGGTAGTGGATGTAGATCTTGGAGAGATCGAACCACTATAAATCGTGTGTTCATTTATTATAACTTTTCTTGTTTACATACTTATGTTATTATTATTTGTTCTTAGTTGTTGATTGATTGGTTGTGGTTTTATTGTTTGATCATCTTGCCTCAACCATTACATCACATATAAACTTAGAGTTTGTGAATTTGAAGACAAGCTTTTATTAAGGCAAAGGATTTTCAATACAGGAAAAGATTTTGATAATTAGCCTAAGACCTAATTCACCCCTCCCCCCTCTTAGGTCTTACAATTGGTATCAGAGCAAGGTCTTCTTTTTAGGTTCTAACAACCTAGAAGTAAAGATCATATGGCTAGTTTATCAAATTTGCCTTATATGGAAGGTTCCTCCAGTAATAGACCTCCATTGTTTGATGGTTCCAATTATATTTTTTTGAAGTCTAGGATTGAGATATACATTTGTTCTATTAACTATGAATTGTGGAATATTACCGAGAAAGGTCCCTATGAAATTGAATGTCGATGGAGTTACAAGGGAACCAAAGCCTATGGAGGAGTATGATGAGAGCGATTCAAGAATGATGACATTAAACTACCAAGCAATGAACATTCTTTGTTGTGCATTGGTCATCAATGAATACAATAGAGTGATGGAATGTGATTCCGCTCATGAAATATGGAAGTTACTTCGAGTCACTCATGAAGAAGAAAGAGCAAATGTGTGCTTCATGGCAATGGAAGATGAGGTACAACCTAGTCCATCTACCTCTACTTATTATGATAATGATATTGAAAATCCTAGTGAATTACTTGTTGAGATGTATGGAGAATTAAAAAAGGCTTCAAAAAGGAATGAGGAAATGAAAACCAAAATTAATGATTTATTGAATGATAATTCAAAATTGTTTTGTGAAAATAAAAAGCTTCTTGTTCTAGTGAATGCTTGAGTATTGAAAAAAATGTTTTAAATGTCTCTTTACAAAACATGTCCCTTGAAAATAAGATTCTTTGTGAAAAGATTTTGTCTCTTGAAAGAATGCTTGTTGATCATGAGACTTTGAAAAAGAAGGTTGATGAACTTACCTCATGTATAGAAAATTTACAAAAGGAAGGGAAAATCTTGATAAAATTCTTGGAGCTCAAAGATCTCCTCTTGTCAAAAATGGTCTTGGCTATAATTATGTAAAAAATGTGCCTAAATATAAAAACTTCTTTGTTAGAGCTACTTCTACTTCCATGCATCATACTTGTACTTATTGTGGAAAACATGGACATAAAGTCACCAAATGTTATGTTAAAAGAAATGTAGAGAATGGTGTAAAAACCATTTGGAGAGTTAAGGAAATTATTACTAACCCCCACGGACCCAAGAAAGTATGGGTACAAAAGGATACTCCCTGTCCTTTATTGCAGGTACACTTTAATTCAAACTCAAGCACTACTAAGCGGTACATTGATGATGTTGCTTAAAGAATAAAGGAAAACACCTCATTCATATGCAAGGTCAAAGCAATCAATGAAGGATTTGTTTTTGAGACAAGAATAAAGGAAGAATTTTTGGAGTAACCAATGTTGGTAAAGGTTCCTCTCTTCTTTTTAAACAAATGTTGCTTATTGCTGATTTGAACTATAACTTGCTTAGCGTTAGCCAATTGTGTGACAATGAATAAGAAGTTAAATTCCAACATGCAAAGTTTCAGTTGATAATTCTTTTTTGTTTGAAGATTTGCCAACCATGACTTGTTAATTGCTTCTATAAAGTTGATTAGGTAACATTGATAATGTGGAATTGAATTCATTGTTGATATGCTCTTGAAGTTGACTATATGTCATGATAAGATGATTAAAATAGCAATGATTGAATATCTATGCATTTGGTTTGCCAAAATCATCTTCTTAAAACTCTACAAAAAGGTTTGGATGTAGACCATAAGTTCGTTAGCCCGAACTTGTATGACAAAATGATATTTTGTGATTTTGATCAATTACTCACAAAATGTTTCAATGTGTGCTTTATCTTGATAAGCTTGAATGTCTTGTTGCTTATGATAATGATTTTCTTGGCATAGAAGATTTGGTCACGTGAACATGGATTTGTTGAACAAACTTTTCTATCAAGATTTAGTAAGAGGATTGCTAAAAATGTGTTTTGAGAAAATTGTCTTTGAGATACTTGTCCATATGGAAAACAAACAAAAGAATCTTTCAAACCCATGAAAATGATTTTAGACCTAAAAACATCTTGAGCTTGTTCATATGGATTGATTTGGACTTATAAGGAACTCTAGTATTGATGACTTGAAGTATGCCTTACTAGTAGTTGATGATTTCTCAATATTCACTTTACCATTATTCTTTGTTCAAAAAGATTAAGTGTTTCATAAGTGTGTAAAATTATTCAAAAAGGTTCAAACCTCCCTTGAGTGCAAATTAATTTCCATTACAAGTGACAATGGGAGAATTTTACAACAAAGTCTTTACAAAATTTGCTTTGAAAATTGAATTTCATATAATTGTTTCAACTGCAAAAACTCCACAATAAAATGGTGTTATTGAAAGAAAATTTTGAACTTTACAGAAATTGGCTAGGTCTATGCTTTGTGAAAATTCTTCTTCAAAAAATATTTTTTGGGTCAAAGCCTTAAACACCCACATGCTATGATAAATAGAGTTCTTTTAAGATCATTTTGAAGAAAAATATCTTTTGATTTCTCTTTTATAGAATGTCTCAAATTGCAAATTTTAAAATGTTTGGTTATAAATGTCTTATCTTAAATTCTTGTGATAACTTACTTAAATTTGATAGAAAACCGGATATTGGTATATCTCTTAGCTACTCTTCTAACAAAAAGGCCTATATAGTTTATAATGAAAAGAACCTTATATGATAAGGAAACCATTCATGTTTGTTTTGATGTATCTTACATTTACTTGGAAAGAAAAGATGAAGATAATGAAGGTACATCTATTAATGACTATCAAACCCATCTTCAAGCACCAAATTTGGAGGATCATACCAATGAGGAAGAAATGATTGAACAAAATCAAGATGACCAACCTAGTGGTGACCAAGAGCTCCCAAAGAATTTAGGATATCCAAAAAGGCAACCCTAAGGAGCAAATCATTGGTGATATCTTCCAAGGAGTAAAAATAAGGCGGTACTTTATCAAGAACTTTATTCTTTTATTGCATATGAGCCTAAAGTATTGATGATGCATTATGTGATGATTTTTGGATTATTGCTATGCAAGAGGAATTAAATAAATTTGAAAGATACAAAATTTTGTATATTCCTAAATCTCATGATCATTCCACTATTGGAACTAAATGGTTTTTAGAAATAAACTTATTGAATCCGGAGAAGTTATTAGAAACAAGGTTAAACTTGTTGCCTAAGGATTCAATCAAGAAGAAGGAATTGATTATGATGAAATCTTTGTTCCGAATGTAGACGTGAGTCCATAATAATGCTTTTGACTTGTACTTGCTTTAAAAGTTTTAAGTTATTTCAAATGAATGTCAAAAGTGCTTTTCAAAATGGTTTTATTGAGAAAGTGGTTTATGTGGAACAATCATCCAGTTTTGCTCATGAAAAGTTTCCTAACCATATTTTCAAACTATCTTAAGTTTTGTATGGTTTAAAACCAGCTTCTAGAATTTAGTGTGAAAGATTGAGTAGTTTCCTTCTTTCAAAGGATTTTCAAGAGAAAAATTGAAACTACCCTCTTTATAAATTCTCATGCAACATCTATAACTTGTCCAAATATATGATACAACTTTTGGTGCTTCTAATACTTCACTTTGTGATGTGTTTTCCAAGTTGATGCAAAGTAAATTTGAAATGAGCATGATAGGAAAACTCAATTTCTTTCTTGGCCTACAAATCAAGCAAACCAAGGATGGCACTTTCATGAATCATGTTAAGGTATAAGCACTTCCATAAGTTTATCAACTATGCTTGACAAGAATAAAAAGGTTTCACAGGAATAGTCAACTCTGTTTGATAGCAAGAAGAGCCAATATTATGTCTTCCATGTGATTGTGTGCTAGATTTTATCTTGTCCTAAAGAGTTTCATTTGATTGATACTAAACACATTCTCTATTAGCTTATTGATGCTCTAAGTGATTTTGGTCTATATTTCAAATGTGTGGCTACGTTATGTGATAACACTAATGCAATAAATTTGATCATCATACTATTCAACGAACTAGGACAAAGCATATAGAGATCAAACTTCATCTCATTAGAGATCACTCTACTAAGGGTAATACTTGTTTAATGTATGTTTGCATTGATGAACAAATTAATAATATCATTACTAAGCCATTGGCTGAAGAAAGGTTTGACCAATCTTAGAAGAAGATTAGGGATTTCAAAATTCAATAACTAATGAGTGTATTCAAGTGTTGTAGCTTCAAGTGAGGACAAAGATGCCTAGCATGGGAAAAGGAAAGGGAAAAGCCAAAGAAAGAGAAGGAGGATCAGTGATCAATGAACCAAGGAAGGTTCATGTTTTGCAAAGCATGTCATGATTGGATAGATTTGTCACAGTGGAGGCTGCTACTGAACTTGATGATTGGGCACAAAGGAACCATAAGATAAATCCAAGCCACAAGGTGGATGTCATCAAACTATTCGAAATGGGTAATATACTCTCATTTTTAAATGATGTGAGCTGGACTAGTTTGCCTATGTTTGATGAATGCTATTACCTTCCTTAGTTTATGAAGTTTATGCAAATATTAAGGAAGAAAGAGTTGAGCAAGTTGGTAATAAAGCTATTCAGTGGTGTTCTTCAAGAATATCACAAGTTGATTTTTGAGAATGATAATGCATTGCTCAATAGAATTTGTAATATTGAGGATATTGGGTTTAGACATTATTCTTCTGAGGACACTGTTTTATAAGTGAGTTATACTCACATGAAAGAATTCAGAATGCCTATATAAATGGTAGAAGCCTCAAGACTAGAAAGGAGAGAGAGATAAAAGTTTTTTTTTGATGTTAGTAAAAGAATTTTGCATCACATGCTTACTACCTTGATTATAGCATACTTTGAGCACAAATCTTTTGTTGATAATATGTATGCTGTAATTATGCTAGCCATGGATAAGAAAAGAAAAATAAATTTTGGATATATAGTGCTAAAGAATATAATGGCAGCTAGAAGAACCGAGCATAAGGTATTACTGTATGAAAGGTTATTAACAGGAATTTTCAAGTATCTCCAAGAGCAATTAGAAGAGAAACTCCTCTAAGGGGTGATAGAAGAGATGCTAGAGATAATGAAGAAAAGGAGGAAGAAAGTAATGAAGAGAAGGAAGAAGAAAATGATGAAGAATAAGAGGATGAAGAGGAAATCCTTGCTAGAGAAAGGAAAATTAAAATGAAGCATAAGTCACCAAGTTAGGGGGGAGCAACTCCCCACAAAAAAGAAGAAGACTATTTGAAGAAGTAACCGCTATTGAAGGAAAATAAGTTGTCAAGATGTTTCAAGAGATATTGAATAGCCATACAAAGAAAAATGGAGAAGATGTACAAATTCTTCAAGTCCTTTGCTCCAATGATTCTCGGCAAATTTGATGATTTAGAAGCTAGAGTCAAGAATATGGAAGAAGACTTGAGAAAGATTTCTCAAGTTATTTTAAATAGTGCAAGTTCCTATAAAGCCAAAGAAGAAGACAAAAGATGAAGGAAAAAGCAGTGAAGCATCCCAAGAAGAAGAAGAGCATAAGAATGAAGAACAAAGAGGTAAAGCTCAAGAGAACAAGCAAGAAGAAGGAGGTGAAGGAAGTTTAACAAAATCAAATCACAAATCCATCACCAATTTCCTTTAGCCAAGGGAGGAGGAAAATGTGGTTCAAAGAAAGAAGATCCAAAGACCCTCTCGATTGGTAACTTTTCAAAGAACAACTACACGGGCAAGGAGTCAGCAAATGAAGGACCCTATCATACAGAGATCAAGGGAGACATGGCCATCATAACAAACAAATTTGGAAGTGAAGATCATGAAGCACATCCAAAGACTAAGCCTTTCTATCCCTAAACTCTATTTTATTGCTTATTTTAGATTATGACTTAATGCACATGTTATGCTTTAATATTGAAATTTACTTGTGCCTTTCTAGTCATTATAATGTTTTGAAGCTCAATATGTGAAATCTTTGTGATAAGATCTTCTTTTGTTTCACTTTTGTTGTCCAAGTATTCTCACCCCAAGTTTAATTGCTGCTAAAAAAAAAGGGGAAGAAGAATTTGATTTATCATTGTTGAAATGCTACATAATGATTATTGCTGTTAGGATGATAATTATTTGACTAGACATATAATGTTTATGAAAGTTGGTCAATATATTGCTTAATTGCTAAATGAGAGTTGATCCACATACTGCTTATATGTGATACATGTTGTCTCATTTTCATTAAACCCATCTTTGATTGATGACAAAAGGGGGAGAAGAAATGTGATGACAAAATGTGTGAAAATGCGAAATAGTAGTGGAATTCCTCATGCATGAATAGAAATTGTGTGAATTTTCTGAAAATCCATGCATATGTCAAGGGGGAGAAAGAATGATGACAAAATGTGCTATATGTTGTGTATATGTTGTGTGAATGATGATAAGCTGTGGCTGCATTTGGATTTGGAAAACTGCATTTGTGTGAATGCATTTGGAAACTGTGTATTATGTGGTTGCATTTGAAATTTAAATTGAAAATGATTGTTTTCTGAGATTTTGAAAATGGTTGGGTTGAGATTGTAAAATTTTTCATCATGGTTCTTGACTTGACCTATGACTATAAGATACATCATGAAAACAATTAAATACATGAGTTTGTGGTTTTGCAAATCTAAATTGAGTGCTATTGTGACTATACATATTTGAGTACTTCTATAGTTCATTTGAAAATGAAAAATCACCTTTTCAAACTTGTTGACAAAAATTTGGACTTGAAATTCGGATGCAGACAAAAAATTCGGATGCATCAAGATCTCCTTGTCAAAAATGTTTTCCTGTCGTTCAAATTATTTGAAAATTGTCTTAATCCTCCTTATCATATTTGAACAATCTTAGAAAAGCTTATTTTCAAAAATAAAAGTTGTTATCTCACATATTTTACAGTTTAGACTTGAAATCATAAAATTCGGATGCATGATTCAAAAATTCGGATGCATCCATATTTTGTTGCCAAAAAGTGCTCTTTTGTTGTTCAAATTGAATCAAATATGTTTTAATCTCTTCCATTATGTTTGAACAACCTTAGGAACACTTTATTTCACTTTAAACATTCATTATATTGAATTTATTACAGTTTGGACTTAAGATTTAAAAATTCGGATGCAAGGTTTAAAAATTCGGATGCATGTTCTGAAATTCGGATGCATCCATATTTTGTTGCCAAAATATGCTCTTTTGTTGTTCAAATTGGCTCAAACATGTTTCAATCTCTTCTACTATGTTTGAACAACCTTAGGAAAGCTTATTTTTAAAAATTGAAGCTTTCATTTCACTTATTTTACAGTTCGGACTTGATATGTCAAAATTCAGATGCATAGTATCTCAAGTCCAAACTTGTTGAAAAATGAGCACAATCTAAGGGGAAGCATTGTTAAACTTTTGCAACCTTTGAAACCTCTCTTAGAAGTTTTCTTAATGCTTAAATGTTATATCTTCTATCCTAGTTTAGTTGGAAGGAAGGAGGTTAATGGAGGTTGGTTGGGTCATAGGCTCATATTGAGCCTTTTGCATGTCAATGTGCTAAATTGGTTATTATCCATTATTGACATTAATGCTTCTTTGTACTACATTGTTTAAATCCATCACATTTTGCATCAAAGTTTGTCATCATCAAAAAGGGGGAGATTGTTAGCCCTAAGGGCAAATCATGTAGGTTTGATTAGTTTTGATTAATGACAAACATTGATAAGGACTAATATGCTTGTATGTTGTGTGATAGGATTTTTGGATTGAGAAGGAAGCAAGTCTCATTGCCTTGGAGCTAGCAATGCAAGAACAACTCAAATATGCCAAAGTGATTAAAGATTGAAGAGTTTGTTCAAAATTAATGAAGGTTTGAAGACATGAAGTGTAGGTTAAATGTGGTTAATAGGTAAATTTTGTAAACCCTACACTCTTAAGCCTTGGAATCTATGAGTTGCAATTGAAAGCACAAAACTTGATTTAAATGGTTTCAATGGTTTTGAAGTTACCTAAATTATCAAGTTTTCATAAATGGTTTTGGTACATAAAAGGTCTTTAATGACTTATCTTTAAGGCTAGAATGTTTTCCAACTTGTTTGAATTGATTTGAATATATTTTGACAAAGTTTAAAAAATTCGGATGAAAATTTGGTCGTCCGAATTTTGTAGCAAAAGTTTGCTACTGTTCTTCCAGAGAAATTCGGAAGAAGATTCGGACGCAGCAGGAAAAATTTGGTCGTCCGAAAAAATTCGAGCACGTGAATTCGGTCGTCCGAATTTTCCTGAAACTAGCCGTTACTAGCCGTTTGAACTGATTTTCAAATTCTATAAAAGCCATAAACTCCAGATTTTTTAGTAGAACTTTGAACTTATCAAATCCTATATACTCTAACTTGTTTTACACCAAATTCAATTGAAAAGCTCTCAAATTTCCTTGTGCTCAAAGATTGAAATTGAAGATTCCAAAGGCAACAAAGTGTGAACCAGTTAAAAGGCATTTTTCAAAAAGCTGTATTCTCAATACTCTCTATCAAAGTAACAGAATAGAGAAATGACCTCAACAGCTGCGGAACTGGCCAACTTGAACAAGTCAGCATAAGTCACACCAGAATACTTGTCCTTGATAGAGCTGGAGAAGTTTAAGTGCATTAATAAGTCCTCGTATCGCTGACTTGTAAGGTGACAAATCAACAAGCGGCAAAAATACTCGGAACGAGAAAATGAATATGTACCGAGCATTTGCAGCATGTTTCAGTTCAACTTCAAATCTTAGACTTCCATTAGCTCCACCTCTTTTTGGCCACTCCTCAATGTTCTCGTTATAAGTACCAGACATCATGCCAACCTAAGCGAACTTGTTCTATCGAGTACCACAAGGTTATGTATTGGGCATCAAGTATACTGACGGTTATACATAAATTAACAATAAAATTATCTACTAAAAAGAGATTCAACAAAATCGAGTGTCATTTTATTGTAACTTACAACATTAAATAGGCACACGCATTTCTATCGTACAGGGCAAAGTATTCTAGTATTACTGAGATATCAGTAACATACAAGAAGAACATTAATATTACTCAAATAGCGGTGATCTAGTAGCAATAGAAAGTTAAAAAGTTGGTGATTATCAGAAAACAATGCAATTTGACTATAAAAATACGGACAACTTAAAACCCAAAAAAGCATGCAAAGAAAGGTGATAAACCCCATATTCAGATTCTTCTAATTACACCTGGGAGAGAGAAAAAAGCTGCATCTTGTGCCCTATGATTTTGGAAGTGGATTATACACACAACTCAAATATGCCAAAGTGATTAAAGATTGAAGAGTTTGTTCAAAATTAATGAAGGCTTTGAAGACATGAAGTGTAGGTTAAATGTGGTTAATAGGTAAACTTTGTAAAGCCTACACTCTTAAGCCTTGGAATCTATGAGTTGCAATTGAGAGCACAAAACTTGATTTAAATGGTTTCAATGGTTTTGAAGTTATCTAAATTATCAAGTTTTCATAAATGGTTTTGGTACATAAAAGGTCTTTAATGACTTATCTTTAAGGCTAGAATGTTTTCCAACTTGTTTGAATTGATTTGAATATATTTTGACAAAGTTTAAAAAATTCGGATGAAAATTCGGTCGTCCGAATTTTGTAGCAAAAGTTTGCTACTGTTCTTCCAGAGAAATTCGGAAGAAGATTCGAACGCAGCAAGAAAAATTCGGTCATTCGAAAAATTCGGACGCAGAATTCGATCGTCCGAATTTTCCTGAAACTAGCTGTTACTAGCCGTATTATAGGCGTTTGAACTGATTTTCAAATTTTATAAAAGTCATAAACTCCAGATTTTTTAGTAGAACTTTGAACTTATCAAATCCTATATACTCTAACTTGTTTTACACCAAATTCAATTGAAAAGCTCTCAAATTGCCTTGTGCTCAAAGATTGAAATTCAAGATTCCAAAGGCAACAAAGTGTGAAGGAGAAACATTGTGTAATCATCTACCAACAAAGTGGTAACATCTTACACACTCTCTTTTCTTCTCTCAATTGTGTTTTCTACTAGCTCATTGAAAGGTTATCTTGTGACATAAAACCTTTTTGTGTAAGGGTGAGCCATAGACTAGATTAATCAAGGTTGTGGTGTAAAACCCGTTTGTGGGTGAGCCTTTGATTAGATTGGTCTTTAGGTTGTCTTTAGATATAAAACCCATGTAGAAGGGTGAACCTTGTTTGTATAATTACTAAAAGAGGTTGTGTGTGTAAAACCTTTGTGTGGTGAGCCTCTTGTGTAATTGCCTAAATTGAGCATATAGTGGATTGGTTGAAATCCTTGAGTGTGGACTCAAGGTAGTGGATGTAGATCTTGGAGAGATCGAACCACTATAAATCGTGTGTTCATTTATTTATAACTTTTCTTGTTTACATACTTATGTTATTATTATTTGTTCTTGGTTGTTGATTGATTGGTTGTGGTTTTATTGTTTGATCATCTTGCCTCAACCATTACATCACATATAAACTTAGAGTTTGTGAATTTGAAGACAAGCTTTTATTAAGGCAAAGGATTTTCAATACAGGAAAAGATTTTGATAATTAGCCTAAGACCTAATTCACCCCTCCCCCCTCTTAGGTCTTACAATTGGTATCAGAGCAAGGTCTTCTTTTTAGGTTCTAACAACCTAGAAGTAAAGATCATATGGCTAGTTTATCAAATTTGCCTTATATGGAAGGTTCCTCCAGTAATAGACCTCCATTGTTTGATGGTTCTAATTATATTTTTTTGAAGTCTAGGATTGAGATATACATTTGTTCTATTAACTATGAATTGTGGAATATTACCGAGAAAGGTCCCTATGAAATTGAATGTCGATGGAGTTACAAGGGAACCAAAGCCTATGGAGGAGTATGATGAGAGCGATTCAAGAATGATGACATTAAACTACCAAGCAATGAACATTCTTTGTTGTGCATTGGTCATCAATGAATACAATAGAGTGATGGAATGTGATTCCGCTCATGAAATATGGAAGTTACTTCGAGTCACTCATGAAGAAGAAAGAGCAAATGTGTGCTTCATGGCAATGGAAGATGAGGTACAACCTAGTCCATCTACCTCTACTTATTATGATAATGATATTGAAAATCCTAGTGAATTACTTGTTGAGATGTATGGAGAATTAAAAAAGGCTTCAAAAAGGAATGAGGAAATGAAAACCAAAATTAATGATTTATTGAATGATAATTCAAAATTGTTTTGTGAAAATAAAAAGCTTCTTGTTCTAGTGAATGCTTGAGTATTGAAAAAAATGTTTTAAATGTCTCTTTACAAAACATGTCCCTTGAAAATAAGATTCTTTGTGAAAAGATTTTGTCTCTTGAAAGAATGCTTGTTGATCATGAGACTTTGAAAAAGAAGGTTGATGAACTTACCTCATGTATAGAAAAATTTACAAAAGGAAGGGAAAATCTTGATAAAATTCTTGGAGCTCAAAGATCTCCTCTTGTCAAAAATGGTCTTGGCTATAATTATGTAAAAAATGTGCCTAAATATAAAAACTTCTTTGTTAGAGCTACTTCTACTTCCATGCATCATACTTGTACTTATTGTGGAAAACATGGACATAAAGTCACCAAATGTTATGTTAAAAGAAATGTAGAGAATGGTGTAAAAACCATTTGGAGAGTTAAGAAAATTATTACTAACCCCCACGGACCCAAGAAAGTATGGGTACAAAAGGATACTCCCTGTCCTTTATTGCAGGTACACTTTAATTCAAACTCAAGCACTACTAAGCGGTACATTGATGATGTTGCTTAAAGAATAAAGGAAAACACCTCATTCATATGCAAGGTCAAAGCAATCAATGAAGGATTTGTTTTTGAGACAAGAATAAAGGAAGAATTTTTGGAGTAACCAATGTTGGTAAAGGTTCCTCTCTTCTTTTTAAACAAATGTTGCTTATTGCTGATTTGAACTATAACTTGCTTAGCGTTAGCCAATTGTGTGACAATGAATAAGAAGTTAAATTCCAACATGCAAAGTTTCAGTTGATAATTCTTTTTTGTTTGAAGATTTGCCAACCATGACTTGTTAATTGCTTCTATAAAGTTGATTAGGTAACATTGATAATGTGGAATTGAATTCATTGTTGATATGCTCTTGAAGTTGACTATATGTCATGATAAGATGATTAAAATAGCAATGATTGAATATCTATGCATTTGGTTTGCCAAAATCATCTTCTTAAAACTCTACAAAAAGGTTTGGATGTAGACCATAAGTTCGTTAGCCCGAACTTGTATGACAAAATGATATTTTGTGATTTTGATCAATTACTCACAAAATGTTTCAATGTGTGCTTTATCTTGATAAGCTTGAATGTCTTGTTGCTTATGATAATGATTTTCTTGGCATAGAAGATTTGGTCACGTGAACATGGATTTGTTGAACAAACTTTTCTATCAAGATTTAGTAAGAGGATTGCTAAAAATGTGTTTTGAGAAAATTGTCTTTGAGATACTTGTCCATATGGAAAACAAACAAAAGAATCTTTCAAACCCATGAAAATGATTTTAGACCTAAAAACATCTTGAGCTTGTTCATATGGATTGATTTGGACTTATAAGGAACTCTAGTATTGATGACTTGAAGTATGCCTTACTAGTAGTTGATGATTTCTCAATATTCACTTTACCATTATTCTTTGTTCAAAAAGATTAAGTGTTTCATAAGTGTGTAAAATTATTCAAAAAGGTTCAAACCTCCCTTGAGTGCAAATTAATTTCCATTACAAGTGACAATGGGAGAATTTTACAACAAAGTCTTTACAAAATTTGCTTTGAAAATTGAATTTCATATAATTGTTTCAACTGCAAAAACTCCACAATAAAATGGTGTTATTGAAAGAAAATTTTGAACTTTACAGAAATTGGCTAGGTCTATGCTTTGTGAAAATTCTTCTTCAAAAATATTTTTGGGTCAAAGCCTTAAACACCCACATGCTATGATAAATAGAGTTCTTTTAAGATCATTTTGAAGAAAAATATCTTTTGATTTCTCTTTTATAGAATGTCTCAAATTGCAAATTTTAAAATGTTTGGTTATAAATGTCTTATCTTAAATTCTTGTGATAACTTACTTAAATTTGATAGAAAACCGGATATTGGTATATCTCTTAGCTACTCTTCTAACAAAAAGGCCTATATAGTTTATAATGAAAAGAACCTTATATGATAAGGAAACCATTCATGTTTGTTTTGATGTATCTTACATTTACTTGGAAAGAAAAGATGAAGATAATGAAGGTACATCTATTAATGACTATCAAACCCATCTTCAAGCACCAAATTTGGAGGATCATACCAATGAGGAAGAAATGATTGAACAAAACCAAGATGACCAACCTAGTGGTGACCAAGAGCTCCCAAAGAATTTAGGATATCCAAAAAGGCAACCCTAAGGAGCAAATCATTGGTGATATCTTCCAAGGAGTAAAAATAAGGCGGTACTTTATCAAGAACTTTATTCTTTTATTGCATATGAGCCTAAAGTATTGATGATGCATTATGTGATGATTTTTGGATTATTGCTATGCAAGAGGAATTAAATAAATTTGAAAGATACAAAATTTTGTATATTCCTAAATCTCATGATCATTCCACTATTGGAACTAAATGGTTTTTAGAAATAAACTTATTGAATCCGGAGAAGTTATTAGAAACAAGGTTAGACTTGTTGCCTAAGGATTCAATCAAGAAGAAGGAATTGATTATGATGAAATCTTTGTTCCGAATGTAGACGTGAGTCCATAATAATGCTTTTGACTTGTACTTGCTTTAAAAGTTTTAAGTTATTTCAAATGAATTTCAAAAGTGCTTTTCAAAATGGTTTTATTGAGAAAGTGGTTTATGTGGAACAATCATCCAGTTTTGCTCATGAAAAGTTTCCTAACCATATTTTCAAACTATCTTAAGTTTTGTATGGTTTAAAACCAGCTTCTAGAATTTAGTTTGAAAGATTGAGTAGTTTCCTTCTTTCAAAGGATTTTCAAGAGAAAAATTGAAACTACCCTCTTTATAAATTCTCATGCAACATCTATAACTTGTCCAAATATATGATACAACTTTTGGTGCTTCTAATACTTCACTTTGTGATGTGTTTTCCAAGTTGATGCAAAGTAAATTTGAAATGAGCATGATAGGAAAACTCAATTTCTTTCTTGGCCTACAAATCAAGCAAACCAAGGATGGCACTTTCATGAATCATGTTAAGGTATAAGCACTTCCATAAGTTTATCAACTATGCTTGACAAGAATAAAAAGGTTTCACAGGAATAGTCAACTCTGTTTGATAGCAAGAAGAGCCAATATTATGTCTTCCATGTGATTGTGTGCTAGATTTTATCTTGTCCTAAAGAGTTTCATTTGATTGATACTAAACACATTCTCTATTAGCTTATTGATGCTCTAAGTGATTGTGGTCTATATTTCAAATGTGTGGCTACGTTATGTGATAACACTAATGCAATAAATTTGATCATCATACTATTCAACGAACTAGGACAAAGCATATAGAGATCAAACTTCATCTCATTAGAGATCACTCTACTAAGGGTAATACTTGTTTAATGTATGTTTGCATTGATGAACAAATTAATAATATCATTACTAAGCCATTGGCTGAAGAAAGGTTTGACCAATCTTAGAAGAAGATTAGGGATTTCAAAATTCAATAACTAATGAGTGTATTCAAGTGTTGTAGCTTCAAGTGAGGACAAAGATGCCTAGCATGGGAAAAGGAAAGGGAAAAGCCAAAGAAAGAGAAGGAGGATCAGTGATCAATGAACCAAGGAAGGTTCATGTTTTGCAAAGCATGTCATGATTGGATAGATTTGTCACAGTGGAGGCTGCTACTGAACTTGATGATTGGGCACAAAGGAACCATAAGATAAATCCAAGCCACAAGGTGGATGTCATCAAACTATTCGAAATGGGTAATATACTCTCATTTTTAAATGATGTGAGCTGGACTAGTTTGCCTATGTTTGATGAATGCTATTACCTTCCTTAGTTTATGAAGTTTATGCAAATATTAAGGAAGAAAGAGTTGAGCAAGTTGGTAATAAAGCTATTCAGTGGTGTTCTTCAAGAATATCACAAGTTGATTTTTGAGAATGATAATGCATTGCTCAATAGAATTTGTAATGTTGAGGATGTTGGGTTTAGACATTATTCTTCTGAGGACACTGTTTTATAAGTGAGTTATACTCACATGAAAGAATTCAGAATGCCTATATAAATGGTAGAAGCCTCAAGACTAGAAAGGAGAGAGAGATAAAAGTTTTTTTTTGATGTTAGTAAAAGAATTTTGCATCACATGCTTACTACCTTGATTATAGCATACTTTGAGCACAAATCTTTTGTTGATAATATGTATGCTGTAATTATGCTAGCCATGGATAAGAAAAGAAAAATAAATTTTGGATATATAGTGCTAAAGAATATAATGGCAGCTAGAAGAACCGAGCATAAGGTATTACTGTATGAAAGGTTATTAACAGGAATTTTCAAGTATCTCCAAGAGCAATTAGAAGAGAAACTCCTCTAAGGGGTGATAGAAGAGATGCTAGAGATAATGAAGAAAAGGAGGAAGAAAGTAATGAAGAGAAGGAAGAAGAAAATGATGAAGAATAAGAGGATGAAGAGGAAATCCTTGCTAGAGAAAGGAAAATTAAAATGAAGCATAAGTCACCAAGTTAGGGGGAGCAACTCCCCACAAAAAAGAAGAAGACTATTTGAAGAAGTAACCGCTATTGAAGGAAAATAAGTTGTCAAGATGTTTCAAGAGATATTGAATAGCCATACAAAGAAAAATGGAGAAGATGTACAAATTCTTCAAGTCCTTTGCTCCAATGATTCTCGGCAAATTTGATGATTTAGAAGCTAGAGTCAAGAATATGGAAGAAGACTTGAGAAAGATTTCTCAAGTTATTTTAAATAGTGCAAGTTCCTATAAAGCCAAAGAAGAAGACAAAAGATGAAGGAAAAAGCAGTGAAGCATCCCAAGAAGAAGAAGAGCATAAGAATGAAGAACAAAGAGGTAAAGCTCAAGAGAACAAGCAAGAAGAAGGAGGTGAAGGAAGTTTAACAAAATCAAATCACAAATCCATCACCAATTTCCTTTAGCCAAGGGAGGAGGAAAATGTGGTTCAAAGAAAGAAGATCCAAAGACCCTCTCGATTGGTAACTTTTCAAAGAACAACTACACGGGCAAGGAGTCAGCAAATGAAGGACCCTATCATACAGAGATCAAGGGAGACATGGCCATCATAACAAACAAATTTGGAAGTGAAGATCATGAAGCACATCCAAAGACTAAGCCTTTCTATCCCTAAACTCTATTTTATTGCTTATTTTAGATTATGACTTAATGCACATGTTATGCTTTAATATTGAAATTTACTTGTGCCTTTCTAGTCATTATAATGTTTTGAAGCTCAATATGTGAAATCTTTGTGATAAGATCTTCTTTTGTTTCACTTTTGTTGTCCAAGTATTCTCACCCCAAGTTTAATTGCTGCTAAAAAAGGGGAAGAAGAATTTGATTTATCATTGTTGAAATGCTACATAATGATTATTGCTGTTAGGATGATAATTATTTGACTAGACATATAATGTTTATGAAAGTTGGTCAATATATTGCTTAATTGCTAAATGAGAGTTGATCCACATACTGCTTATATGTGATACATGTTGTCTCATTTTCATTAAACCCATCTTTGATTGATGACAAAAGGGGGAGAAGAAATGTGATGACAAAATGTGTGAAAATGCGAAATAGTAGTGGAATTCCTCATGCATGAATAGAAATTGTGTGAATTTTCTGAAAATCCATGCATATGTCAAGGGGGAGAAAGAATGATGACAAAATGTGCTATATGTTGTGTATATGTTGTGTGAATGATGATAAGTTGTGGCTGCATTTGGATTTGGAAAACTGCATTTGTGTGAATGCATTTGGAAACTGTGTATTATGTGGTTGCATTTGAAATTTAAATTGAAAATGATTGTTTTCTGAGATTTTGAAAATGGTTGGGTTGAGATTGTAAAATTTTTCATCATGGTTCTTGACTTGACCTATGACTATAAGATACATCATGAAAACAATTAAATACATGAGTTTGTGGTTTTGCAAATCTAAATTGAGTGCTATTGTGACTATACATATTTGAGTACTTCTATAGTTCATTTGAAAATGAAAAATCACCTTTTCAAACTTGTTGACAAAAATTTGGACTTGAAATTCGGATGCAGACAAAAAATTCGGATGCATCAAGATCTCCTTGTCAAAAATGTTTTCCTGTCGTTCAAATTATTTGAAAATTGTCTTAATCCTCCTTATCATATTTGAACAATCTTAGAAAAGCTTATTTTCAAAAATAAAAGATGTTATCTCACATATTTTACAGTTTAGACTTGAAATCATAAAATTCGGATGCATGATTCAAAAATTCGGATGCATCCATATTTTGTTGCCAAAAAGTGCTCTTTTGTTGTTCAAATTGAATCAAATATGTTTTAATCTCTTCCATTATGTTTGAACAACCTTAGGAACACTTTATTTCACTTTAAACATTCATTATATTGAATTTATTACAGTTTGGACTTAAGATTTAAAAATTCGGATGCAAGGTTTAAAAATTCGGATGCATGTTCTGAAATTCGGATGCATCCATATTTTGTTGCCAAAATATGCTCTTTTGTTGTTCAAATTGGCTCAAACATGTTTCAATCTCTTCTACTATGTTTGAACAACCTTAGGAAAGCTTATTTTTAAAAATTGAAGCTTTCATTTCACTTATTTTACAGTTCGGACTTGATATGTCAAAATTCAGATGCATAGTATCTCAAGTCCAAACTTGTTGAAAAATGAGCACAATCTAAGGGGAAGCATTGTTAAACTTTTGCAACCTTTGAAACCTCTCTTAGAAGTTTTCTTAATGCTTAAATGTTATATCTTCTATCCTAGTTTAGTTGGAAGGAAGGAGGTTAATGGAGGTTGGTTGGGTCATAGGCTCATATTGAGCCTTTTGCATGTCAATGTGCTAAATTGGTTATTATCCATTATTGACATTAATGCTTCTTTGTACTACATTGTTTAAATCCATCACATTTTGCATCAAAGTTTGTCATCATCAAAAGGGGGAGATTGTTAGCCCTAAGGGCAAATCATGTAGGTTTGATTAGTTTTGATTAATGACAAACATTGATAAGGACTAATATGCTTGTATGTTGTGTGATAGGATTTTTGGATTGAGAAGGAAGCAAGTCTCATTGCCTTGGAGCTAGCAATGCAAGAACAACTCAAATATGCCAAAGTGATTAAAGATTGAAGAGTTTGTTCAAAATTAATGAAGGTTTGAAGACATGAAGTGTAGGTTAAATGTGGTTAATAGGTAAATTTTGTAAACCCTACACTCTTAAGCCTTGGAATCTATGAGTTGCAATTGAAAGCACAAAACTTGATTTAAATGGTTTCAATGGTTTTGAAGTTATCTAAATTATCAAGTTTTCATAAATGGTTTTGGTACATAAAAGGTCTTTAATGACTTATCTTTAAGGCTAGAATGTTTTCCAACTTGTTTGAATTGATTTGAATATATTTTGACAAAGTTTAAAAAATTCGGATGAGAATTCGGTCGTCCGAATTTTGTAGCAAAAGTTTGCTACTGTTCTTCCAGAGAAATTCGGAAGAAGATTCGAACGTAGCAAGAAAAATTCGGTCATTCGAAAAATTCAGACGCAGAATTCGGTCGTCCGAATTTTCCTGAAACTAGCTGTTACTAGCCGTTTTATAGGCGTTTGAACTGATTTTCAAATTTTATAAAAGTCATAAACTCCAAATTTTTTAGTAGAACTTTGAACTTATCAAATCCTATATACTCTAACTTGTTTTACACCAAATTCAATTGAAAAGCTCTCAAATTGCCTTGTGCTCAAAGATTGAAATTCAAGATTCCAAAGGCAACAAAGTGTGAAGGAGATACATTGTGTAATCATCTACCAACAAAGTGGTAACATCTTACACACTCTCTTTTCTTCTCTCAATTGTGTTTTCTACTAGCTCATTGCAAGGTTATCTTGTGACATAAAACCTTTTTGTGTAAGGGTGAGCCATAGACTAGATTAATCAAGGTTGTGGTGTAAAACCCGTTTGTGGGTGAGCCTTTGATTAGATTGGTATTTAGGTTATCTTTAGATATAAAACCCTTGTGGAAGGGTGAATCTTGTTTGTATAATTACTAAAAGAGGTTGTGTGTGTAAAACCTTTGTGTGGTGAGCCTCTTGTGTAATTGCCTAAATTGAGCATATAGTGGATTGGTTGAAATCCTTGAGTGTGTACTCAAGGTAGTGGATGTAGTTCTTGGAGAGATCGAACCACTATAAATCGTGTGTTCATTTATTTATAGCTTTTCTTGTTTACATACTTATGTTATTATTATTTGTTCTTAGTTGTTGATTGATTGGTTTTGATTTTATTGTTTGATCATCCTGTCTCAACCATTACATCACATATAAACTTAGAGTTTGTGAATTTGAAGACAAGCTTTTATTAAGGCAAAGGATTTTCAATACAGGAAAAGATTTCGATAATTAGCCTAAGACCTAATTCACCCCCCCCCCCTCTTAGGTCTTACATGGGAATATCACCCGAATCCCCAAGCTAACAACCACCTCCACCAATGTAGCATCACGCGGCTCCAATAACAGATTTTTTGCCATTAGAGATACAAATGCTCTATGGAGCAGCATTGGCAGACCCATTAGCTCCCACTTTGAGTTAGATGTTCCAAAGGTTGCCGAGTTAGGGGGTTCTGATGATGAGGAAGAACCACTAAGCGGGTAATATCAAGCCATGACTTTGTCATCTCCCTATTTATCAGTTTTCAACATCAACATTGGCTCTAGTAGCCGTGCATTAGTCGATCCAGAAACTTGTGAATGCTTCCAAAATATAGGGTCATAAGCACAAATAGACGATTGAGAAAATGACAAAGTAGTGAAATTAGATTACTGGAACAAATCAACACTAGATCTCCGACGAGGCATGAGATTTTAGGATAAATAAGAGGTAGTATTTACCATTAGGAAATGGTAAATTAGGATGGGAAGAGAGTACAAGGTTATCAAGAGCAACTCATATCAATTAACGACAAAGTGCTGGCATTCAATTGATGAAAAAATATGCTTTTAGTGCATACGCATAATAAAAAAGGCTATACATGGTCTTTGACAAATAACTATCTACAATCTAGAGTACACTTATCTTGTCTAGATGATAGAGAACAACCACCAAATACATGCCAATCCGATATATTACTAGATACATCACCCACATCATACTAGTAAATCTAGAAATGCCAGTAAAGCACATTCTAGAAGAGATTCATGTTTTATTTTAGATAGGATGCACCTATAAGAAATGTTGGTTTGCAGAGAAGGTAGCAATTTAATTGTTATTTAAATATTGAAAGTCAACATTTGTTATTCTTCCATGGTACATGTAGGCAACACATGATAGTAACCCAGGACTAATGTTTGCTGGCTACACCACCATGTAAGCACATCGGTTTGCATATGTTTAATTATTTATTTTGGACATTTGAACCTTCGATTTTATTCAAGCAATGTTGCCTTGTTATATCTATTAACAGAACTCAATTGAGGGTGTTTATAGAAGAATATTATTGATTACAAGTGGGCGGGATGCCAATAATCATATTTACTCTCTTGCATTTCCTATTGTTGATGAGGAGTCTTTTGCAAGATGAAACTAGTTTCTTAGTCAACTTTGAAAATTTGTGGTCAAACACTATTATATTTGTTTGATTTCTGATCGACAAAATAGCATTCTAAATTCAATTAGCCAACAACAGTGGCAACCACCCTATGTCTACCATAGATTTTGCCTATTCTACATAAGGGTTAACTTCAATTTAAAATTCAAGAAAGAAAGATGGAAAACTTGATATGGCAAGTGGGAACTGCAACTAGGAGTATTCATATAGTCGATTTGGAGAAAAATCGAGTTTGTTATTTGGAGAAAATTTAGTTTTTTAATTTTTTTCAAAAATTGAACCAAACCTAATAAGCATTCAAACCAAAATTTCTCCAAACCGAATTATTTCAGTTTGGAGAAAATTAGGTTTTGATAAAACAGATTTTATGAAAATAAATTAAAAATTTGAAATGGTCATAAATAAGAAATCTAACATAATTTTAACCTATTAAATCTTTAAAAATGAATTTGTCACATGACATCTTGCAAAAGTTAAGATAGGCTTATAATTTGACCATTATCAAGAAGAAGACCAACTAGAAATTCCTGCAAAAATGAGTAACCATCCCAATAAGTAATTGTAGTAAAAATGAATGTAGGAAACCAAGAAATTCAACTATACACAAACAAGCAATTCCCTTATCCTCAAATTTGGTCCAACCTACTGATTATACCAGATAACAAGCATCATAAAATAATTCATTAGATAAAATGGACCGAAAAGTTAAACTTTATGGTTTTAATCTTTCATAGAAATCTTACCTTGAAAGCTTTGATCTTCAAAGATCAAGAATTGTTGATTCATGAATATCCTTGTTGATACGAGCAGGACTATAGACTGCCATGATGGGTTGGACATGTCAAATAGGGAGCCAATTATACCAGTTGGGCCCATGACCAGAGCTAGGGTTAAGGGCTTCAAGAGGCCTTGTTTGCATATATAAGCCATCATATAAAGAGGATGGAGCTAGCAAAACCTATTGGAGGACAGTTAGTTAGGCCACAGTCCAAATTGATTCACTTGTTTCAAATCCTTGGACCTGATGATTTGGACACTTGAACACTATGGAGTTGGGCTTAAGCCCAAGAGGGAGTGATGTTTTAAATTTGGGCCGCATGTTAATTATCTTAGACTTGTTATTTATGTTGGGCTTGCTTGTATTATTAGCCCAATTCTTTCATGTTTTACTCTAGCTATATATAGACCTCTTTAAGACAATTAGGGCAGAATTTTTGGAGTCATTTTGGGAGTGTGCTGCCGCCACCTTTCAGAGAGACCACCTTTGAGAGGTAATTTTCTCTTGTTCTTATTACTCAAAGAACTAATCTTCACTTATCAATTGAAATTTTGATTGCGGCATGTGAGTGTTCCTCTTGCTAAATTAAATTTTGATTATCGGGATTGATTAGAACAAGTTTCTAAGAGGTGTCGTAGGGATTTAATTTTTGAGTGTTTATTCACAATCTTGTTTCGAAAAGGAATTCAGTATTTTTATTTCTTCAAAGCCGAAAATCCAGCCTTTTCATTTTCTTTTCCGCAGAGTGTGCTTTATTTGGTATCAGAGCAGTGGTGTGGAGGAGGATTCCTATTTTGCTCCATCTAAATTCAAGAACTTACTGACGGCATCTTCAAGAGATGTGAATCTTGGCCTAAGGTTTCAACTCTTCTTATTAAGTATTTGAAATATTTGCTTTAGTTAGATTGTTATTAAAAGAAAAAAATAAATCAGATATATATTTCGGACAAGAGAAAAAATAAAAAAAGGATCAAGTCCGAAACAAAAAAAAAAAAGAGTACAAAAATAGTGCAAAATTTTTTTTCTTCTCGGCATATTCATAACTTCTTGTTGGACCATTTTGAATCACCCGTGATAAGCAGTTTCAAAATTTTTTTTGTTTCAATTGTTAGCTTGTTGTATTCTTGTTTGAAGTTTCCGAGATTGTAAGCTATTGTTATTGGATTATTTGTTACTTGTTACTTGGACTACAATCGGGTTCATTGATTTGTTGAATTTGGTTCTGAATTGTAACTTGAATTTCAGAGAAATTTGAATGTTAAAAGGCAAGAGTATGTGAGATTATTTGAGGGTGTCATTGTTGTGATGTAAACACGTTGGGAGTGACAACATTTGACTGAAACAAGTGAGGGAGTGTGTGAGGGTATTTATCACTAACTCTGTTTTGCAGGTGCAACATTTTTTCACAATGTCACAGGGAGGTAGTACCGAGTAGCACCAAGGAAGAGATGCAAATATCGCTTTCACTTTAAGAACCATGTAGCAACAATTTGAGAGGTTCAACCAAGCCTTTGATGAGATGAGGGAACAAATAGATGAGATTAGGCAAGAGAGGCATGCAGAACCTCAAGAGAGATGTGCAGGAGTACACCAACAACAACCACCACCTCGTAGACCTCTACCTCGGTATGAACAAGAGGAAGATGAATTTGAGGAGATGGATGAGGATTGAGGCATGTAGACCTAGGAGAGCTTAGAGAGAAATGCCATTTAATAGAAGAGATGGAGACCTCAAATCTATTAAAATGCAGATTCCTACATTCAAGGGGAGGAAAAATGCAGAGGCTTATCTGGAGTGGGAAAGGAATGTGGACTTAGTTTTTGAGTGCTACAATTTTTCTGAGGATAAGAAGGTAAAACTAGCTGCTATTGAGTTTACAGATTATGAACTAATATGGTGGGATAAGATGGTGACATCCAAGAGGAGAAATGGAGAGATGTCAATTGCTACTTGGGAAGCTATGAAGGCATGCATGAGAAAGCGTTTTGTGCCTTCTTACTACTTTAGGGAGATGCACCAAAAACTTCAGCGACTCACTCAGGGGTCTAAATAAGTAACAAGCAGATAGAGGTGGTTATGATCTGAGACAACATAGAGGAAGATCCAAAGGCAACAATGGCTAGATTTTTGAGTGGGCTCAAGAGAGAAATCGCTAATGTTGTGGAGTTGCAACACTCCCTAGAGATTGAGGACATGGTGAACATGGCCATGAAGGTGGAGAGACAGCTCAAAGCTAGGCTGGTAGCGAGGAGTGGAGTAAATTCTAGTTATTCATGAAACTCTAGATGGCCTAGAAAGGAGGAGAAGTCTAAGGATGAGGGATTGCACTTCAAGGAAACACCTAAGAAACCAAATGGGGGATATGAACTAAAAGGTACCTCCAACACCCAAGCTACCTCTAGTAAGCATTCATCTATAAAATATTTTAAATGCTTGGGTACTAGTCATATTGCATCTCAATGTCCTAAAAAAAAGGTTATGATTATGAGGGACAATGGAGTGATTGATTCTCAGGATAATAGTTCTGAATCTGAACTTGTTATTGAAAATAACTCAGATGATGATAATTGCTTTGAGAGGACTGTTACAGAAGAAGCATTAGTAGTCAGGAGAGAACTGAGTACTAGATCTACATATGAGATTGTAGATCAGAGAGAAAATATTTTTCATTCGAGGTGTTTAGTGGGAGGAAAAGTGTGCAATTTGATCATTGATGGGGGTAGTTGTACCAATGTAGCTAGTATAACCGTGGTAGAGAAATTGGGGCTGACTTGTAAGAGACATCTAGAACCTTATAAGCTACAGTGGTTTAATGATAGTGCAGATGTGAAGGTAACTAAACGGGTGTTGGTGACTTTCTCAATTGGTAGATATGAGAATGAGGTGTTGTGTGACCTTGGCAGTTTGATAGGAGAGTAGCACATGATGGGTATACCAATAGGTACTTCTTTAAGTTTAAGGGTAGGAATTTCATTCTTATACCTCTATCACCTCGTAAACTATACCGGACCAGTTAAAAAAGAAGTAAAGGTGAGGAAGGTTCTGGCAGTGAGTGTAACAAAATTAAAGAGAGGAAAGATTCTCAAAAGAAAATTGGGAGTGGCCCAATATTGAGTGACTGCACAATGAGTGAAAAATATATTGAAAAGAAAGAAAGAAAAGTGAGTTTGTATGCAAGGAAAAAAGACATGAGAAGAGCGATTGGAGAGAAGAGAACACTAGTCATAGTGAGATATAGAAAGTGTTTAGTTTCTGACACTAACCCTCTTGATTTTTTGCCTATCATGTTTTCATCTCTTTTGTAGAATTCTGCAGATTTCTTTCCTGGGGAGATGCCCAAGGGACTGCTACCCTTGAGAGGTATAGAACACCAGATAGACTTCGTGCCTGGAGCTCAGATTCCTAATTGCCCAGCTTACCGGAGTAATCCTGAGGAAACAAAGGAGCTTCAGAAGTAAGTGGATGAACTATTGGAGAAGGGGCATGTGAGAGAAAGCTTGAGTCCTTGTGCTGTATCTATGTTGTTGGTGCCGAAGAAGGATGGACACATGGAGGATGTGTGTGGATTGCAGAACTGTGAATAAAATCACTGTAAAGTATAGCCATCCTATTCCTAGGTTAGATGATATGCTTGATGAACTATACGGTGCATGTATCTTTACAAAAATTAATTTGAAAAGTGGATACCACCAAATTAGAATGAAACCAAGAGATGAATGGAAAACTGCTTTAAAAACTAGGTATGAGTTGTATGAGTGGTTAGTCATGCCATTTGGTTTAACTAATGCACCCATCACTTTTATGAGGTTGATGAATCATGTTTTGTGTGCATTTCTTGGAAATTTTACTTTGATGACATCTTGGTATATAGCACTAATCTAGATGTGCATGTCATGCATGTGAGGTGTGTCTTGGATGTACTGAGACAAGAAAAACTATATGCAAATCTTAAGAAGTGTACATTTTGCATTGATAGACTAGTATTTTTGGGGTTTGTAATTAGTTCTCAGGGAGTTGAGGTTGATAGTGAGAAGGTGAAGGCTATCCAGGATTGGCCAACTCCTTCGAGTGTGAGTGAAGTAAAGAGTTTTCATGGACTTGCTATTTTCTACAGGAGGTTTGTGAATGACTTTTTTACCATTGTTGATCCTTGGACTGAGATAATTAAGAAGGAGAAAGGGTTTACCTGGGGTCAGGAACATGAACATGCATTTATTTTGTTAAAAGAAAAATTATGTTCTGCTCCTATTCTATGTTTACCTGATTTTGAGAAATCTTTTGAGGTTGAATGTGATGCTTCTGGGATTGGTATATGTGATGTGCTTTTGTAGGAAAACAGACCAATTGCATACTTCAGTGAGAAGTTTAGTGGTGCACAACTTAATTATCTCACATATGATGAAGAGTTGAATGCAGTTGTGAGAGCATTGGAGGTGGGCAACATTATCTTCAACCTTGAGAGTTTGTCATTAGGACAGATCATGAGTCCTTAAAGTACTTGAAGGGATAGGGCAAGCTGAGCAAGAGACATGCCACGTGAGTGGAATTTCTGGAGACATTCCCCTATGTAATGCAATACAAGCAAGGGAAGGAGAACGTGGTAGCTGACGCTTTATCTCAGAGGTATTCCTTGATTAGTACTCTACATTCTAAGTTATTAGGATTTGACCAGTTTAAGGATTTATATGCTTCCGATGTCAATTTTGCTATTGTATATTCTGCTTGTGAACATACTGCATTCCAAAAATTCTATAGGCATGATGGCTATCTCTTTAGGGGTAGTCAATTGTGTGTGACTAATTGTTCTATGCGTACTTTATTTGTGCATGAGGCTCATAGTGATGGTTTGATAGGTCATTTTGGGGTTGCGAAGATTTTGGATATTTTGCAAGAACATTTTTATTGGCCGGCTATGCATAGGGATGTTGAACATGTGTGTGCCAAGTGTATCGTATGTAGACATGCAAAATCCACTGTCAAACCTTATGGATTGTATACCCCTTTACCTGTGCCTACTGAACTGTGGACTGATATCTCTATGGACTTTGTTTTGGGTTTGCCTAGGACAAAAATGGGCTATGAGAGCATCTTCGTTGTTGTTGATAGGTTTAGTAAAATGGCGCATTTCATTGCATGCTATAAGACTGATGATGTTGTACAAGTGGCTGATTTATTTTTCAGAGATGTTGTTAGATTGCATGGCCTTCCTAGGTCTATTGTTTCAAAACTATTTGCTTGATCTGTCATCCTACAAGATATATGATAACAAAGAAAAATTGAAAAAAAATTGAGTGTTTACACTCTTCAAATAGATGTGAACACATTAAATCATGTGATTTCTAAAGAAATGATATTCCTAGACTGTACATGCCAAATTAATGATTTCATTTCCAAGCAATTACGAACTGACAGAAAGGAAAAGAAAAAATTAGGAAAAAATCAAAAATTTTTCTAAAGGGAGTTGCTTATTTTCAGTTCTTTCAAAGTTTACAATGGCATGGTAAAGCTTCACTTTTTCGTTTATTGTGAAAAACAAATTTAGGGGTTTCAGAGAGGAAAGATCCTAATATTCCTCTTAGGACACAAACAAGAAACCTTAACTAGTGTTGCAGCTACACATGAAGACCAAGTTGCTCTGCTGCTTAAAATTAAGGAATAGATCTCTCTAACAACTTCAACAAGGAGGTAATTTAAGGAAGCAAAAAATTAGAAGCAAATAATCAAAGCTCATTAACTATATTACTTCGTGAAGTTTCAGTGCTTTTCAAGTTAAAAATGTAAATTTTTTTCTCACTCATTTGTGAATGATCAATTCATTATATTTGATATAGAATATGGATACTTAAGCTCTCATGGCAAATCACAACTTTTATCTTTCTGACTTCTACCATAAACTTATTATTCATTGATATTTCGTTAAGCTACCACTTGAAGGAAGGTGGCACTTGCAAAGTCTTTTAGCAGCAAAAGAAGCATATAAGAAACAAGAAGAATGGCCTCATGAAGATGGTAATTAAGTGGTGTTAATGCTTGTGTTATATATAATTTATAAAATAGATCAACTTCATAATTAAAATTATTATTATGATGTTTGGAGCCAGTTTCTGTTGGTTCGTTCAATAGTAATGGAGGAGTAAGGAAGAAAACATCAATAGGACGTAAGGAATTTTGGCCTTATCCTTGTTGATGTTCTAGCATATGAAAAATATAATTCTAAATTATCTAAATCAGATAGTATATTTGTCTTATTTGGTTTCACTCTCTCCCTCTGTGAATTCTCATGTTGATTCTCCAAAATCTCCAAAGACAAAAAACTCTCAAATTGGTCTACTTTTCCTGTTTCTTCACTGTCTCGTGTGGGAAAAGCCAAAAAAAAAAATCAGAAGCAAATAATCCAAGGCGAGAAACTAGAACTGGTTTTCTATTGAGAATGATATTAAAGCAGTAACAAAACCTGTGGATTAAACAAGAGAAACAAGAAAATGGACAAAAGGAATTTTTCTCACCTTCTTACTGAACTTGCAGAATTTACTCCTCAAAGAAATTGTGTTGGTGTCTGGGTGTCGGGGCAAAGGGACGGTGGAAGCGGAATTGCGGAAACTTCAATTCTCTAAAAGTTTTCTTTGAAGCTAAAGCAGGAGAGGAATTTCGGTTGTGGTCAGTAAGCAGCTGGTAACCCTCAATAGTATTAGTCTTTTTTTTTAATTTCGGGTTTGATTCTGGAAATCCCAAAATTGAACCAGACCAGATTTGTTAATTTGGAGACTCTAACCGAAACTGAACCCGAATTTTAATTGGTGATCTCCAAACTGAAAACTAAATTATTATTCAATTCAGTTTGGTGTGTAAATATTCTCCAAATTATGCAAACCCCTAATTGCAACCAAGGTTTCAAAGTTTCAATGATTGAAGAGAGAAATTAAAAGAAGTCGTTTGGAGGCATTCAACTGGCTAAATGACATTCCATTAGAAAAATGGACCATGTTGCATGATGATAGTTACAAACATGGAATCTTGACTACCAACTTATTTGAGTCATTGAATAACGTCCTAAAGAATTCAAGGGTTTTACTATTAAAAGCTCTTGTGGAGATGTTTTTAAACAAGATAGTTAGTACTTCAACCAACACAGGGAAGAAGAACACAAAGGTAGACCCGTTTCTTGAAAGAATTTGGGATAAGTTTGGGACAAATAAAAGAAAATTCAGAGCACATAAAGTGGTCCAATATAATGCATAGATAGGTTTAGTTACCTATACGAGATAATGGTAGGGGTAACCACATATATACACCACACATAGGGGACACAACTTGTACGTGTGAAAAGTGGCTTATTTACGGGCTGCCTTATTTGCATGCGTTGGTTGTCTGTCAAAATAAGAGATGGAATGACACACAATTGGTATTGGATATCTATTCCAATGAATCCTACAACAAGATTTATGAGTCTAGCTTTTTCCTAGTAGCCAACAAAATTTTGTAGCAAGAACCACTGTTTCATATGACCTATTATCTTCCAAAGATAAGGAACAACCGAGGTCGACTACGAACAATGAGGTACCATAGTGACGTAGATTACCACAACCAGGACTCTTTTCTAAGATGCATCAATGCAACATGTATGGTCATAATTGAAGAAGTTGTGGTTTAATTGACTTTGCTAGGCCCATCAACTCTTAGCTATGTTTGTGATAGTTGTATTCCATTTAATTTTAATATTATGTTGTATTTCTGTTACCTTATCCAATGGAATAAAAAAAGTTTAATGTCTTATGAAACACTTACATTTGTTTAGCTTTGCAACGTAAAACTTGGAAAGATACGAATTCTATTATTCATTTTACCACATCCGTTTAGATTATTACAACACATATCAATTGATATGATTAATGCCTTTCTCTCATTTTCATTTTCTTTAGTCATAAATTGAACACTTAGTATATCAAATAGTTGAATTATTTCTTGATTCAAATAAATATTATTAGTAGAAGAATTGACTTATGATTTCATTTGCTTTGGTGGTTCATCTTCTTTAATTTTTTGGCTCCCACAAATGAAAAGAGAGAGACTCTTCTTGAACTAAACCACCACATTTCACTTTTGTTGGTTGTTTTCCACCAGAAAGCAGGGAAGCATGAAATATGCCAAAAGGAAATGAAGAATAGTGGTGCGTTTTAGCCGTAATTGGTGAAGGTTATAACGCTTTTGGATTGGCATTATAGAGTGTATTCTCCTTTCACTCTATAACACTAATCTAAAAGGCATTATAGCGGAGTCATATCTATGGCTGGTGATAGCTATGACGCATTTTGGTTTGGTTAGCCATAGCTAGTAAATGACATCTTCCTAATAGGTGTCATGACCAGATGCAAAACTCTAATCCAAAACAAGGCCATTTTAGCAAGATTTTTCAAAAACATGGCCAATGTTCGTAAACCACCATTTTCTAAGCTTACATATAATGTTTTTATCCAAAAATGAAAGCCAATATACATTTTTAATGAACAAAAATGATATACTTTGGCATTTGGATGTCTATGAAGTACTTTCCATCCATTCGAAAATTAAATATCTTATATGTAATAGTCTAAAAGCTCGTGTTATTCATGAAAATCAAAACAATTTTTTTGTAAATAAAAAATAAGTAGCTATTTTTAATAAGAAAGTTTGTATTAAAAGAAATAGTTTTTTGTTAAGTATAATATTAATTCTTTGTAAAGTGTTCATTATTTGATATTTCATAGCTATATAAGTTGCTAATTTTTTGTAAGAAAATTAGTATTAAAAAAATAAATGTATACAAAGAGAGTCCATGAATCTTGTGGAAACAAATCCACTTCTTGCACATTATAAGAAAGTACTTTTAGAAGATAAAATAAAGAGACACATGGTAAAGAAAACCTCTAGGTCAATAGTGTATGATTTGGAATTGAACCACTATAGTGCACTACTAATACAAAACTTCGGTAACCATCAATATCTCTAGAAATTAGCTGAATTGAAAAACATTCTTAAAGATATAATTTGAAGTTACAAAAAATATAAAACAAAATAAGGGGAAAATTACTCTTTATCTCGTAAATAGAAAATGTTTATAAAGTCAAAAGCGACAATACTTATATTAAACTCCTTTCAGTTGCATCTTCTATGTAACTCTATTAGAGTTGCTCCTATAACACAGTACTTTTCACATTGGAATATTTTCTATTGGAAATACACCCCTAATGGACTACTTACTCCTACCTTTGACAACAAATTAATAAAGCATAAACACATTCACTGCTTATGAAAAATACGTACATTGAACAAGATCAAATATTTCCCATGGCTTTTTTTCTTTGTTTTTTTATGGTATGATCCTATGGCTTTGTTTATGTGATAGATTACCACATAATTTCTTTTCTTCACTACCGAATTACACGTAACTCCCTTCTTCACGATAGAAATATCTTGAATCTACCTTTTTGTACTCACTACCCTAACATTCTTGAAACAAACTAACATTTTCTTAGAGATTGTATAGAAGCTAGAATTACTTGGGCAGACATTAGTCAATTTTCGAATATTGAAAACATTAGAACTTTTTAACCTAATAAACCTTTTTTAAATTGATTAATAGACTATTGGAAATCTAAAACCATCTTTCTCATTAATATTCCACGGGCTACCCCTCTTCTCTTTTACCTACTAGCACTTGTGGCCTAATAGAAATAGGATAATATTTATAAATATTATGAGTAAAAGAAATTATTTTCTAATTATTTATAATGTTTTTTAAGATATTACAAATACCAGAGTTTCTTTCCTGCCACTCAGAAAATAACAAATTTTCATCCAATAGATTTCATATTCATCGAACTTCATTAAGTTAAATACGGATGGCTCAATTAGAAAAAACCTATGAATTGGAGGAGTAAGTGCTATTTTGAGACTCCTCAAGTAAATGGATTTGTGACTTCCAAACAAAAATCTTAAGAGTTATTAATTTATTAGTAGAATTGCTAGCAACCAGGACAAGTTTGTATCTTACAGTTCACTTAAAAATTACTAAATTTGAACTGAACACAGATTAACGAGTAGCACTAATGCTTTTGAGCAACTCAAACAATCTATGACTAATGTAGTTTGCCCATAGTTTTGCTCTATAATTGGACCTCTTCAGGGAGGAGCGCTCCCAATAGAATTGTCTCCATACACAAGTTTTAAACCCGTGACCTTGCTTAAAGGATACCAAACTTTTTCTACTTGAGCCAACTCTCGTTGGTGCTGATGTACTTCCTTATCTTTCAACGAATGAAGTTTCCTATATTACCAAAAAGAAAAAAAAACAACACCAATAACTTCATCTGTAGGATTAAGGAGAACTAAAATCACAATCGTTTTGTACTCAATTTTTACCATTTCTTCTCCCTCCAGAATCCAAAAATATGAGAAGTATCAAACACATCATAGTGTGACCCACACCAGCCCTTCAATCATACCAACCAACTCCTTGTTATTTTTTTTCTAAGTCAAAACACTGAATAAATAAAGTATAGGTAAGAAAAAATTCTTCTTCTTTCCTTTTCTTTTCTAACAACAAAGTTGTGAAAGATTGTAGGGAAAAGTTTTCAGATATATCGATAAAATAAAATTTGTAAAAGAAAATAAAATTTTACCTTTTAAGTCATCTAGTTCTGCAAACAAATAACAATCGATCCAATATCAAGAAAGAAAAAAGAAATAAAAACTCATTAGTTTTGAGTAGTACTTTTGAGATAGAACAATCAAAATTGAAATTAGCAGTAAAAAACTAGATTAAGTGTAGCCTTAAATTCTCAAAGAACACATGCATTTTTGTAGTCATTCCAATTAAAAGAATTAAACCTAAATTTTTTGCAACATCAAAATTCAAATTGAAAATTAAATTAATAAAAATTCAAACTCATTGAACAAATAGATCTAACAAATCGTATGTTCAAAACCCAAATATTGAACATAATTAACCTTAATTCTCATCTTTTATAGAAATCACCTCCAAATTATCATCAAATATTGCAAGATTTTTTTGACAAAATAAATGCTTAATCACGAAAAGCATAATTAGTTTCAGTAGCAAAAAAAAATGATTCAAAAGAAAATAACAAATTTATTCAAAGATCTTCACCTTCGTTAGAAGGACATAATAGCTATATCTCTCTCTTTTTCTCTCCGTATGTATCATCTCTGTAAGACCTAAGAGGGGGGTGAATTAGGTCTTTGGCTAATTATCGAAATCTTTTTCTTGTTTTGCAAATCCTTTGCCTTAATAAAAGCTCTTCTTTAATTTCACAAACTTCAAGTTTATATGTGATGTGATGGTTAAGATAAGATCATCAAACAATAAGACTACAACCAATCAATCAACAACTATGAATAAGTAACAATAACAAGAGCATGTAAATAAATAAAACTATAAGGAATGAACACAATTTATAGTGGTTCGATCTTTCTAAGATCTACATCCACTACCTTGAGTCCACACTCAAGGATTTCAACCAATCCACTATATGCTCAAGTTCAACAATTACATAAGAGGCTTACCACACAATGGTTTTACACTCACAACCTCTTTTAGTAATTATACAAACAATACAAGGTTCACCAAACACAATGGTTTTATATCTAAAGACAACCTTAAGACTAATCTAATCCAAGGCTCACCCACACATGGGTTTTATACTACAACCTTGATTAATCTAGTCTATGGCTCACCCTTCCACAAAAGGGTTTTATGTCACAAGATAACCTTGCAAATGAGCTAGTAGAAAACACAATTAAGCTAAGAAAAGAGAGAGTGTAAGATGTTACCACTTTGTTGGTAGATGATTACACAATGTTTCACCTTCACACTTTGTTGCCTTTGGAATCTTGAATTTCAATCTTTGAGCACAAGGCAATTTGAGAGCTTTTCAATTCAATTTGATGTAAAACAAGTTAGAGCATGTAAGATTTGTTAAGTTCAAAGTTCTTATAAAAAATCTAGAGTTTATGACTTTTATAGAATTCAAAAATCAGTTTAAACAGCCATAAAACGGCTAGTAACGGCTAGTTTCAGAAAACACTGTTCATGTGAGTAGTGATACTGTTCATGCACTGTTCATGCACCGGTCACAAAAATTCGAACGACCGAATTTTCCAACTTCGTCCGAATTTCTCTGGAAAAACAGTCGGCACTGTTTATGTGAACAGTAGTAACTATTCATGCACTATTCACAAAATTCGGACTACCGAATTTTTTTCCATGCGTCCGAATTTTCTTCCGAATTTCACAGTGCAGAAAAATTTCGGATGACCGAATTTGCATCCGAATTTTTCAAACTTTGTCAAAACATGTTTAAATCAATTCAAACAAGTTGAAAAACATTCTAGCCTCAAAGATAAGTCATTAAAGATCTTTTATGTGCAAAAACCATTTATGAAAACTTGATAATTTAGGTAAGTTCAAAACCATTGAAACCATTTAAATCAAGTTTTGTGCTCTCAATTGCAACTCATAGATTCCAAGACTTAAGAGTGTAGGGTTTACAATATTTACCTATTAACCACATGTCACCTACACTTCATGTCTTCAAAGCCTTCTAACATCTTGAACAAACTCTTCAATCTTCAATCACTTTGACATATTGGAGTTGTTCTTGCATTTTAGCTTCAAGGCAATGAGACTTCAAACTTCTTAATCCACAAATCCTATCACACAACATGCAAGCATATTAGTCCTCATCAATATTTGTCATTAATCAAAACCAATCATAACTACATGATTTGCCCTTAGGGCTAACAATCTCCAACCTCAAGGTCATGAGAAAATATATATCTTTGCCAAAAAAAAAGAAGAAGAAGAAGCCAAATAAGGCACGAAAAATTAAAATATGAATAATACCTGCATGTTTCCTAAGTGAGTTCCTACCATCTATAATTTAAAAAGTTTAAAGATTTTGCTGAACTAGAAAAAGACTCATCCTTAACACAATCCACAAAAAGTAGATATATAACAAAAGAAAAGTACTCTATCCTTTCCTCATTTATGTTTCATTAGTGCTAGTGCAATAAGAGTAGCATTAGTCTACATTAAAAAAATAACAAAGGAAAACAAATAAGTTAAAGTATCAAAACATCACAATGTTTCTTCTTTTAATAATAAGAAGGAAAAACAAAATTGAAGCAATTGATGTAATAGAATACAGAAGACGTAAAAAGCCTTACCTTAGAGGCTTTCTTCGAGGAACAAATTCAACTGCAAAACAGGAAAAAAAAGAAGTTTACCTCTGCTTGTTACCTTCTTTTGGTAATAAGAGAAGAAAAGGCTCTTATCTTTCTATATTTTAGTAGGGTAAGGACAGGATGTGGGGAGGGGAGGACATGAATTGAACAAAATAAGAAGTGGCTTGAAAGTAGATTTTGAGGGATAATGGGAAAAGTATACTAAAATTTGAAATTTATTAGATAAAAAATATTTTGGACCAATAAAAGTGTTTCAAACTAATTAAAAAACTCAAGAGTTGCATAAAATAGGATTGGGGTTTGAAAGACCTTAGAGGTGGTGAATTAAGTCCTTGGCCAATTATCAAAATCTTTACCCATTTTGCAAATTCTTTGCCTTAATAAAAGCTCTTCTTCAAATTCACAAACTCCAAGTTTATATGTGATTTAATGGTTGAGACAAAGCGATCAAACAATAACACCACAACCAATCAATCAACAACTAAGAATAAATAATAACAATACAAGTATGTAAACAAGTAAAGCTATAAGGAAATGAACATACGATTTATAGTGCTTCGATATCTCCAAGATCTACATCTAATACCTTTGACTCCACACTCAAGAATTTCAACCAATTCACTAACTGCTTAATCCAAGCAATTACACAAGAGGCTCATCATTTAACGGGTTTTACCACAACAACCTCTTTTCAATCCAATAAACAAGGCTCACCCTTAACACTAAGTGTTTTATCTCATTACACAACCTAGACCAATTTAATCAAAGGCTCACCCTCACCAAAGGGTTTTATGTTACACAACAACCTTGATTAATCTAGTTAATGGCTCACCCTTCACAAGGATTTTATGTCTCTTGACAACCTTGTATCAACAAAGTAAAAAGATGAAGTATAGATTTAGATGTTACCAATAAAAGCTTGGTGGATGATTACAATGCTAGCACCACTTCACTTATTGCCTTTGGAATCTTGAATTTCAACCTTTGAGCACAAGAAAATTTGAGAGCTTGTAGAATTTCAAAAGTTCAAAGTCATATTTGAAAATATGAAGTTTGAGGTTTAAATAGGGTTTAAAAATTAGCTTAAACATTCAAAAATGGCTAGTAACAGTAAAATTCAAAAGTTATTGTTCACAAGAACAGTAGCATTGTTCATCAAATTCGGTTGACTGAATTTGAATTTTGCGTCTGAATTTCTCTGGAAATTATTGTTCACCTAAATAGTGCACTATTCACATGAACAGTAGGACTATTTATCAAATTCAGACAACCAAAATTTGTCTTCTACGTCCAAATTTCTCTAGAAAAATAGTAGTTATTGTTCACTAAACAATAGTTGCTGTTCACCGTAATAATGTTACTGTTCACTGTGTAGGAAAAATTCGGTCGACTGAATTTTCATGCTGCATCTGAATTTTCCAAACTTTGTCAAAACATATTCAAATTAATTCAAACAAGTTGGAAAACATTGTAGCCTCTAAGATATATCATTAAAGTCCTTATGAATGCAAAAACCATTAACGAAAATTTGGTAATTCAGGTGAGTTCAAAACCATTGAAAGTTTAAAACCAAGTTTTGTGTTCTAAAAAAATAACTAGAAATCAAACACAATAAGTTTGAAAGCATTCTAGCATCAATGATAAGTCAATAAAAACATTTTAGGTGCAAAAACCGTTAATGAAAAACTTTATAGTTCAAGTTCAAAACTTAATGAAAGTCTTTTCAAATCAAGTTTTGTGCTCTCAAATGCAACTCATAGATTCTAAGACTTAAGAGTGTAGGGTTTATAAAGTTTACCTATTAAGCACATGTAACCTACACTTTATGTCTTCAAAGCCTTCAATCATTTTGAACAAACTCTTCAATCTTCAATCACTTTGGCATACTTGAGTTGTTCTTACATTTTAGCTTTAAGGCAATGAGACTTGTATACTCCTTAATCCAAAATTCCTAGCACACATCATATAAGCATGTTAGCCCATATCAAGGTTAATCAATATTATTTCCATAAGACGTTGCACTTATCAATGTATGTCATTAATCAAAACAACATAATTTGTTCTTAGGGCTTACAATCTCCCCCCTTTTTGATGAAGACAAACTTCGATGCAAAATGTGATGGATTTAGACAATTTAAGCATAGAAAAGAATTTATGTCATGTATTAATTGAAAATGATACAAATTGAGAAACATCAATTGAAAATCAATTTTAAACATAGTATAGCATAATGACAGAAACATGGCTCAAAATGAGCCTATGGCCTGACCAACCTCCATAAAACCTCCATCCTTCCATCAAACTAGAAGATTTAGCATTTAAGCAAACATAAAAATACTTCTAAGAGAGGTTTTGAAGGTTAGAAATAGTTTTCAAAGCTCCTCTTTAGATTGTACTCATTTTTTAGAAAACATTTGACTTGAGGACTATGAGTCCAAACTGCAATAGATCCAACATAATGAATGTTTAAAGTGAAATGAAGCTTTCCTTTGGTTGTTCAAACATAGTAGAAGAGATTAAAATAGATTTGAAAGAATTTTTTGGCAACAAAATATGGATGTATCCAAGATTTAGGACATGCATCCGAATTTCAAGTCCAAACTTTAGGCAAAGTCATCAAAAAATAGATTTTGCAATCATTAAGGCAAGATGATCAACTATAAAACACATTCATAATCATTTTAACCAACTATAAAACACATTCACACATCGATTGCATAAATCAACTTAAGGCTTTCAAGATCATCATCCTCATAATACCAACATGCCAATGAGCACGTAATAACCATTTCATAAGCCAACTATAAGAGCACATATCAATAAGCCAATATGCCACATTCATAATAACCAACTATGCCAAAGATATTAAACTACATTTTGCATAACACTTCTTATTTCTCCCCATTGACATATGCATGGATTTTCTATTCAACGCATGCATGAGCAATTCCACTGTTGTTCCACATTTTCACATTTTGTCATCACATTTCTTCTCCCCCTTTTGTCATCAATCAAAGATGGGTAAGAACATTTGGACAACAAAAGTGAAACAAAAGAAGCTCTTGTCACAAGGATTTCACATATTGAGCTTCAAAACATTATAATGACTAGAGAGGCACAAGTAAATTTCAATGTTAAAGCATAACATGTGCATCAAGTCATAAACTAAAATAAGAAAAAAATTAGAGTTTAGGGATAGAAAGGCTTAGTCTTAGATGCGCTTCATGGTCTTCACTCCAAATTTGTTTGTTGTGATGGCCATGTCTCCCTCGATCTCTATATGATGGGGTCCTTCATTTGCCAACTCCTTGCTCATGTAGTTCAGCTTTTGAAAAGTTGCCAACTGGGAGGATCTTTGGATCTTCTTCCTTTTTTTTTGGCTGAAGGAAATTGGAGTTATGATTTGTGCTGACTTTGTTCCCTTCACCTCCTTCTTCTTGCTTGTCCTCTTGGACTTCACCTCTTTGTTCTTCATTCTCATGCTCTTCTTCCACTTGGGTGCTTCACTACCTTCTCTTTCGTCTTTGTCTTCTCTTTTAGCAATAAATTGATAGCTATCTCTATTTTCACTATCATTACTATTATCCTTATTACTGCCATCTCCATCCATATTATCATCTTGATATTCTTCATTTTCCTCTGCACTGCTCTCTTTGTCATCTTCTTTCTTTACTTCTTCTTTGGCTTTAGAGGAACTTGCACAATTTAAAACCACTTGAGAAATCCTTCTCAAGTCTTTTTCCATATTCTTAACTTTAGCTTCTAAACCATCAAATTTGCCAAGAATCATTGGAGTAAAGGACTCAAGGAATTTGTACATCTTCTTTATTTCCCATACATGGCTGTTCAATGTCTTCTTGAAACACCTTGGTAACTATGGTATTTGGACAAGTAATAGATCATTTTTAAAAGAGATTTTTATGAAAATAGTAGTGTCAAATTTCCTTTAAAAAAAATTTGAAAGAAGAAAACTACTCAATCTTTTATAACAAGCTCTAGTAACTTGTTTCAATTCATATAAGGCTTTTGAGAGCTTGAAAAGCCTTGAAAAGCTCTAGTAACAATCTTGTGCATTCAATTGATCATTTCAAAGACATCAAAGTGTGAAGGTGCAACGTTGTTTAAATATCTACCAACAAGTGGTAACATCTACACACTCTTCTCTCTTTATCAAATTGTGTTTTCTACTAGCTCATTTCAAGGTTATCTTGTGACATAAAACCCTTTTGTGGAAGGGTGAGCCATAGACTAGATTAATCAAGGTTGTGGTGTAAAACCGGTGTGTGGGTGAGCCTTTGATTAGATTGGTCTTTAGGTTGTCTTTAGATATAAAACCCTTGTGGAAGGGTGAGTCTTGTTTGTATAATTACTAAAAGAGGTTGTGAGTGTAAAATCATTGTGTGGTGAGCCTCTTATGTAATTTGTGAACTTGAGCATATAGTAGATTGTTTGAAATATTTAAGTGTAGGCTTAAGGTAGTGGACGTAGATCTTAAAGAGATCGAACCACTATAAATTGCTTGTGTTCTTTATTCTTAAATTGTTCTACTACTTGGCTATTATATGTATTACTTTTCTATTGAATCAAGCACATACAATTTGTTTCTTTGCTTAGAATTATAAAAGGACTATATTTGTGAAAAATTAGCCAAATACCTAATTCACCCCCCTCTTAGGTATTTCAATTGGTATCATAGCAAGGACTTCTTGTGTGGTTTTACAACCTAGAAGTTAAAGATCTTATGGCTAATATTTCCAACTTACCTTACCTAGAAGGGTCTTCCACAAATAGACCACCTTTGTTTGATGGAACAAACTATACCTTTTGGAAATCTAGAGTTAAGATATATATTTGTTCTATCAATTTTGATTTGTGGAATATTGTTAAAAAAGGTCCTTATATTATTATGAAAATGAAAGCTAATGGAGTAACCTCAGAACCTAAGTCTATAGATGAATTTGATGAACATAATTCAAAGAAAATGACATTAAATTATCAGGCCATGGACATATTAAGTTGTGCTTTAGATGTAACTGAATATAATAGAGTTAGTGGTTGTGACACTGCTCATGATATGTGGAGATTACTTCAAATAACTGATGAGGGTACAAACCAAGTTAAAGAATCTAAACTTGCCATGCTTGTTAGAGACTATGAACTTTTTACCATGAAACAAGGTGAGAATGTTAGTGATATGTGTACAAGGTTTACTAACATTTTCAATGGATTAAAAGCTTATGGAAAGAGCTATACTATTGGAGAACAAAACAGGAAGATTTTGGTTGCTCTACCAAAATCTTGGCAGCCAAAGACACTTGCTATTGAGGAGTCCAAGGACTTAAAAACTCTTCCGCTTGAAGAGCTTATTGGATCTCTGCTCACACATGAAATGAAGATGAAAAGATTAAATGTCAAAGAACATGAAGAAAAGGGAAGAAAAGGAGTGGTACTCAAGACTTCAAATCACTTGAGTGAACAAGAAGAATCTTCAAGTGAAGAAGAAGATGGTAACAGTGGAGAGGAGGAAATTGCCATGGCAGTTAGGAAGTTCAAGAGATTCTACAAAAAAGGAGTTTCTCAAAAAGGGAAGAAAGCCAACCAAGAAGAGTGGACAGACTTCCTCCTTCAAACCTCAATATTTTGAATGCAAGAGTACAGAACATCTTGTTGCAGATTGTCCCAGAGTCTTGGAAAGGGAAAGAGACAGCAAGAACAAAAAGAAATCTATCAAGAAAGGAAAAGGACTGGCTGGAACGTGGGATCAACAAGAAAGTGAAGATGACAGTGAAGGAAAGGCCAACATATGCTTTATGGCAATTGATGATGAGGTACAACCTTCTCCCTCCATTTCTAATCTTTATGATGATGATGTTGATCCTAGTGAATTACTTATAGAGATGTATGAAGAATTGAAAAATGCTTCAAAAAGAAATAAAGAAATGAAATGCAAAATCAATGATTTATCAAATGAGAATTCAAAATTATGTGTTGAAAATGATAAACTTCTTGAGACTATAAATTGTCTTAATAATGAAAAAGAAGTTTTAAATGCAACCATACAAAGCAAATTTTTTGAAAATAAAAATCTTTGCATAAAAGTCATTTCTCTTGAGAAATTGCTTAGTGATCATGAGATTTAAAAAAAAAAAGTTAATGATCTAACTTCATGCATTGAAAAATTTACAAATGGAAGAGAAAATCTAAATAAATTACTTGGTTATCAAAGGTCTTCGTTTGCAAAACATGGTATTGGTTTTACTCATGATAGCTATGTTTTAAAATATAAAAACACTTTTGTTAAAGAAACTTTTAATTCTAAGTCTCATATTTGTTGCACATATTGTGGCAAGGTTGGACACAAGGTGTCTAATTGTTTTGTAAAAAGAAAGATAGAAAATGGTGTTAAGACTGTTCGGAAAGTCAAAGGAACATTCACTAACCCCCCTGGACCCAAGAAAATATGGGTACCAAAAATCACTCTTTCCAATTTGGTATAGGTTCAATTTGCTTCTAGATCAAGTGCCACAAAATGGTTTCTTGACAGTGGGTGTTCGAGACATATGACTGGGAATGCCTCACTTGTTAGTGAGCTTCAAGCAACAGGTGAAGGCTTTGTCACATTTGGAGATAAGAAGAAAGGAAAAATACTTGGAATATGTAACATTGGTAAATGTTCCTTCCCACTTATTAAGCAAGTATTACTTATTGATGGTTTGAAGTATAATCTACTTAGCATTAGTCAATTATGTGACAATGGATGTAAAGTAGAATTTAAATGTGATACTTGTACAATTTTTTATAGTGAAAGTAGCAAAACCATTTTTATTGCTAAAAGAGTTGATAATGTCTATGTGTTATATCTTGATGAACTTATCACTAATGATATAAAATGTCTTGCTATTCATGATAATGATGGATTTTTATGGCATAGAAGATTAGGACATGTAAGCATGGATTTATTGAATAAACTTTCTACACAAGAGCTAGTTAGAGGATTACCTAAAATGCATTTTGATAAAACTCGTCTTTGTGATGCTTGTCAATATGGAAAAAAATCAAAATTATCTTTTAAACCAAAGAAAATGGTCTCCACTTCAAAACCCCTTGAACTAGTTCACATGGATTTATTTGGACCAATGAGGACCACTAGTCTTGGTGGTAAAAGATATGCTTATGTGATTGTAGATGATTTTTCTAGATTTACTTGGGTACTCTTCTTAGCTCAAAAGGATGAAACATTTCATGAATTTGCAAAACTTTTCAAAAATGTTCAAACATCTCTTGAATATAAACTGATTTCTATTAGAAGTGACAATGGAAGAGAATTTTGCAATCAAGATTTTACAAAATTTTGTGATGAAAATGGAATTACTCACAATTTCTCAACTGGTAAAATACCTCAACAAAATGGTGTTGTTGAAAGGAAAAATAGAACTTTACAAGAGATGGCTAGATCAATGCTTTGTGAAAATTCCTTGCCAAAATACTTTTGGGCTGAAGCTGTAAATACTGCTTGATATGTAATGAATAGAGTTTTACCAAGACCTTTTATAAGAAAAACACCTTTTGAACTTTTATTTGATAAAACTCCTTCAATTGTTTATTTTAAAGTGTTTGGCTGTAAATGTTTTATTTTAAATACTAGTGATAATCTGGGTAAATTTGACAGCAAATCAGATGAAGGAGTATTTCTTGGGTATTCATCAAATAAAAAGGCATATAATAAAAAGGCATATAGAGTTTATAACAAAAGAACATTATGTGTTGAAGAAACCATACATGTAACTTTTGATGAATCTAACATTTACCTTCAAAGAAGAAATGAAGAAGATGCAGGTCCCTCAATGATTGAAAATCAAACTCATCATCAAGTACCCACATTGGAAGAACATGCCAAGGAAGAAGAATTAATGGAACAAGAACAAGATAGTCAACTAAAAAATGATCAAGAGTTTCCAAAGGATCTAACATATGCAAGAGGTCATCCTAAGGAGCAAATCATTGGTGATGTCTCCCAAGGAGTTAAAACAAGATGGTACTTTATCGATAATTTTGCCCTTTTATCTCATATTGAACCTAAAAATATTGATGATGCATTGAGTGATGATTTTTGGATTGTTGCAATGCAAGAAGAATTAATCAGTTTGAAAGAAATAAAGTTTGGACTCTTGTTCCTAGACCTAATAATCATTCAATTATTGGTACAAAATGGGTTTTTAGGAATAAGTTAAATGAACTAAGAGAAGTTGTTAGAAATAAAGCTAGACTTGTTGCTTAAGGCTTCAACCAAGAAGAAGGCATTGACTATGATGAAACATTTGCTCCAGTAGCTAGATTGGAATCCATAAGGATACTTTTGGCATTTGCCTATTTTAAAGGATTTAAGCTATTTCAAATGGATGTCAAAAGTGCATTTCTAAATGGTTTTATTGAAGAAGAGGTATATGTAGAACAACCTCCAGGTTTTATTCATGAAAATTTTCCAAATCATGTCTTTAAGTTAACCAAAGCTCTATATGGGTTGAAACAAGCCCCAAGAGCTTGGTATGATAGATTGAGTGGATTTCTTCTTTCAAAATGTTTTGCAAAAGGAAAAGTGGATACAACTCTGTTTATAAAAACTCCACTAACAATGATATTTTATGTTGATGATATTATCTTTGGTGCTACTAACACATTTCTCTGTGAAGAATTTGCCAAATCTATGCAAAATGAGTTTGAAATGAGCTTGATGGGAGAATTGAATTTCTTTCTTGGGCTGCAAATTAAGCAAACCAAGGATGGAGTCTGCATAAATCAAACAAAGTATACTAAGGAGCTTTTAAAAAGATTTGGAATGGATCAAGCAAAAGGAATAGGTACTCCAATGAGTTCATCAACTAAACTTGACAAAGATGAAAAAGGTAAAATTGTTGATGAGAAATCCTATAGAGGTATGATTGGAAGCTTACTCTATCTCACAGCAAATAGACCAAATATTATGTTTGATGTGTGTTTATGTGCTAGATTTCAATCTTGTCCTAAAGAATCTCATCTAATTTCTGTCAAACATATTTTTCGTTATTTGATTGATACATATGACTATGGTCTTTGGTTTTTAAAATCTTCATCTTTTGAACTTATTGGGTATTCAGATGCTGACTATGCTGGGTGCAAAGTTGAACATAAAAGTACAAGCGGTCATTGTCAATTCCTTGGTAGTTGTTTTGTGTCTTGCTATAGTAAAAAGCAAGCTTGTGTGTCATTGTCCACTACTGAAGCTGAATACATAGCTGCTGGTAGTTGTTGCGCTCAATTATTATGGATGCAGCATACCTTACTTGATTATGGTCTTAAATTCAATTGTGTACCTATACTATGTGATAATACTAGTGCTATCAATTTGAGCATAAATCCCATTCAACATTCTAGGACAAAACATATAGAAATTAAGCATCATTTTATTCGTGATCATGTTGCTAAAAAGGACATATATTTAGAGTATATAAATACAAATGATCAAATTGCTGATATATTCACAAAGCCTTTGGCTGAGAAAAGGTTTAATTATTTAAGAAGGCTTTTAGGAATTGCAAAATTCAATTACTAATATGTTTGTTTAAGTGTGACAAAAGCAGGAAAAATTTGGATGCATTGAGTGAAAATGGAACGTCCAAACTTTGACAGAAAATTCTGGACAGAAAAGTTCGGACGCATGACAAAAAGTTAGGACGTCCAAACTTTCTAAAACTGGAGAAACAGAGAAGTTCGGATGCATGTGCAGATGCAGACCAAAAAGTTTGGTCATTTGAACTATGTGGTTACAGTGATTTTTAAGAAACCGACTAGCTGTTACTCACATAATCTAACATCCGAACTCTCTCCTTTTCAAAATTTCTCTCTACCCACTCGCGTCCAAACATAAATACCTCTGTGATTTCACCATTTTCACATCAAAACACTTGGATTTTTGAATTCCTAACCCTAAATACCTCTCAAAACTCACTGTTTTTCTGTTAGAGAATCAAAACGGCGAGAACAAAAGGAGCCAATGTTGAAAAAGGAAAAGGGAAGGCAAAAGTCAGTGAATGAGGACGAACTCACCATGAACCAAGAAGAATTAGGATTCCTCAATCATCCTCTGGTGCAGACAAGTTCGTCTCAATTAATGCTGCATCAGAATTTGAAGATTGGAACAAGAAATCAAGGAAAATAATCCCTGGAAATAGAGTTGATTTTGAAAAGCTCACCAATATGGGTAATTTCCTATCTTTATTTGTTGATATTGACGGGGGTAATCTGTTGAATATTGATGAAGAATATTATCCTTCTCTTGTATATGAATTCTATGCTAATTTGAGAGAAGAAAGAATAGAATATGAAGGAGAAGATGTTAATCAATGGTATTCATCTAGAGTATCTCAAATAGATTTTGAATTTAATGATGCATTGGTGAATAGAATCTGTGGAGTGAGTGATGTTGGTGCAAAATATTATTCTTTGGGACAAAATTGCTATGAAAGAGAATTGTTCACTAATGCTAGATTTGAAGAGGCATTTACAAATGGCAGAGTGTTTAGGACAGTTAAGGAAAGAGAAATCAAAGCCTTGGATGCTAGGGGAAGATTTATGCATCATATGATAACTACCATGATTATTCCTAACTTTGGACACAAAACATTTGTGGGAATCATTCATATGGTGATTATGCTGGCTTTGTATGAGCATAAAAGATTAAACTTTGGATATATGGCATTGAAGCATATGTTTGGGGCTAGAAAGACTGATAACAAGACTTTACCATATGGAAGACTTTTGACTAGAATCTTCAAACACTTTCAAGTCAAACTTCCTGCTAGAGGACTGAATTTTAAAAGATGTCAGATTTATACAAATAACTCTCTCAAAAGAATGCAATTGACCTTGGATGATGAGGGAGTATGGAGAACTAAAAGAGAGACTCCTCCAAGAAGAGTTGAAGCAGAGGAAACTGAAGAAGAAGAAGAAGAAGAAGAAGAGGCAAAAACATGGGCAAGAGAAATGAAGACTAAAAGAAGTCATGAGTCAACAAGTGAGGGGGAGCAACCTCCCTCCAAAAGAAGACTCTTTGAAGAAGAACTAATTTCACAATCACATCCTTTTACTGGAGAAGGTACCAGTGCTGAAGAGATTTCAAGAGAAAACAAGATTCAAGAAGCACTAAACAACCACATGAAAGAAATGGAGAAAATGTATAAATTCTTTGAAACATTTGCTCCTATGGTGCTTGGAAAACTGGATAGTTTGGAGAATAGAGTCAAGCACATTGAGGAAATATTGACAAGAAATCCTCAAAGTGGTGAAGGGCCTTCTAGAACACAAGAGGAAAAGGATATGAGCATGATGAAGATAGCAAGAAAAGTAAAGAAGGCAGTGACAGTGATGATGAAGATGATGATGGTGATCAAGGGAATGGAAATGAGCAGGTCATGGAGACTCAAGGAGGAAATCAAGGATTGCAGCAAACTAGAGTCAATCAAGAGAGAAGTCAAATTGCAAGAGCTGAAATAGTGACTCCATCTGATCCAGCATTTGGCCATGGAAGAGGCAAACATGTTGCTGTCAAGAAGAAACTGAGAAAGGACTCTCCATCAACATCCAAAGACTAAGCACATATTCACTCTCATCTTCATTTATTGTTTTTACTTATTATGAACATTTACTAGTTGTTTCTGTTCTTTCTCTGTTTTTGCACTTAACTTTCTGAACTTTATCATTAGTTTTTAATATGGCCTATGTAATAGTTTCTTTTTATGAAGCTCAATGATGAAACCTTAGAGTTGAGAGCTTCCTTTAGTAACTTTGTCAGTCTCATTTTCATTTTCCCATCCTCGAGTGATGACAAAAGGGGGAGAAGAAATGTTGATGACAAAAACAAAATGTGTGCAAGTGTGAATTTTTTTTATTATTGTTGTTTGTGCTTTCTGTGTGTGTGCTACAAAAATATGCAAATGTGTGTGCTTTTGCAATATATGTTATATATATGAGTATGTGATACACTGAGATTTTTTTTTTGGAATATTTGATTATATTTGTACACTTGAAATTTAAACAGGAAGAATTATAATATGTGAGGATAGAGTTCTTAAGTTTGGACTTGAAGTTCGGATGCAAATCAAAAAGTTCGGACGCATCCAAACTATCTTGCCAAAACTAATTATTTTTCTGTTTAAATTGCTTGAAAACTGTTTTAATTCTTCCTATCATGTTTGAACAATCTTAGAAAGGCTTATTTTCAAATATTCTAGCCTTCAAAGTTCGGATGCATGCATATTTTGTTGCCAAAAATGTTCTCTTGTTGTTCAATTTGATTCAAATATGTTTTAATTTCTTATAATATGTTTGAACAACCTTAAGAAAGCTCATTTACAAAATTTGCAGCTTTCATTTTACTTATTATAAAGTTTGGACTTGATATGTCAGATTTTGGATGTTTAGCATTTCAAGTCCAAAGTTGTTGAAAAATGAGCACAATCTAAGGAGGAGCATTATTAAACTTTTACAACCTTTAAAACCTCTCCTAGAAGTTTTCTAAATGCTTAAATAATATATCTTCTATCTTAGTTGGAAAGAAGGAGGCAAATGGAGGTTGATTGAGTCATAGGCTCATATTGAGCCATTTGAATGTCAAAGTGCTAAATTGTTATTATTTATTCTTGAAATCAATGCTTCTTTATACTACATTGTTTAAATCCATCACATTTTGCATCAAAGTTTGTCATCATCAAAAAGGGGGAGATTATTAGCCTTAAAGGGAAAATCATATTAGTTGTGAATAATGAAAAATATTGATGAGGACTAATGTGTTTGTATGTTGAGTGATAGGATTGATGGATTGAGAAGCATGAAGTTTTATTGCCTTGGAGTCACAATGAAAGAACAACTCTACTATGCCAAAAGTAATTGAAGATTGAAGAGTATGTTCAAAATGATTGAAGGCATTGAAGACTTAGAGTGTAGAGTTAGTATGCTAAATAGGTATATTTTTCTATAAACTCTACACTTGTACGTCTTGGATTCATTTGAATGCATGAGAGAGCACAAAAGTTGTTTTTAAAATAATTTTAAATAAACTTTGTGATAACAAGTATGTTTTTAAAATCTTAAATGATCTTAAGAAGATTTTGTGTGATCAAAATGTTTTGGTAACGATTTTTATGTTTAAATGTGTTTAAATTATGTGTCCATTCATGCAAAACGTTTTCAATATTATTAACAATGATTTTCAAAAGATTTGACAAAGTTTGATAAGTTTGGATGCAAGTTTGGTCGTCCAAACTTTGAAAATAGTTACTGTGCTTACGGAGAATTTCGGACGCAAGTTTGGACGCATGGAGGAAAGTTCGAACGTCCAAACTTTCTCTGATAAGCATGGTTACTGTTTTTCCAGAGAATTTCGGACGAATGTTCGGACGCATAAGGAAAAGTTCGGACGTCCTAACTTTTCCAGACAGCTTGGCACAGTAAAGTTCGGACGCATAGCAAAAAGTTTGGACGTCCGAACTTCACTGTTACTAGCCGTTACTAGTCGTTTTATAGCTATTGCATTTGAATTTTCACATCTATAAAAGTTATAAATTTCAGATTTTTTGTAAGTCTTGAATCTTTATGAACTCTAAGCATTCCAAAAGTCTTTAGCAAACTTCAAAGCTCTCTTTCATCTTGTACATTCAATTGATCATTTCAAAGACATCAAAGTGTGAAGGTGCAACATTGTGTAAACATCTACCAACAAGTGGTAACATCTACACACTCTTCTCTCTTTATCAAATTGTGTTTTCTACTAGCTCATTGCAAGGTTATCTTGTGACATAAAACCCTTTTGTGGAAGGGTGAGCCATAGACTAGATTAATCAAGGTTGTGGTGTAAAACCGGTGTGTGGGTGAGCCTTTGATTAGATTGGTCTTTAGGTTGTCTTTAGATATAAAACCCTTGTGGAAGGGTGAGTCTTGTTTGTATAATTACTAAAAAAGGTTGTGAGTGTAAAATCATTGTGTGGTGAGCCTCTTATGTAATTTGTGAACTTTAGCATATAGTAGATTGTTTAAAATATTTAAGTGTAGGCTTAAGGTAGTGGACGTAGATCTTAAAGAGATCGAACCACTATAAATTGATTGTGTTCTTTATTCTTAAATTGTTCTACTACTTGGCTATTATATGTATTACTTTTCTATTGAATCAAGCACATACAATCTGTTTCTTTGCTTAGAATTATAAAAGGACTATATTTGTGAAAAATTAACCAAATACCTAATTCACCCACTCTTAGGTATTTCATTTTTAAAATAAAAAATGATCATTAATTAAATATATCATACATAATATGAATAAATTTATATAAAAATATTTAAAATAAAATAATATTAATTAACTTTATTTGTAGATATGATTAGAATGTGTAATATAAGTAAATTTGATATTAATATTATTATATATTCTATTTTTATAATATCTTTAATACAAAAGTAAAAAAGAAAAAATTTTGCCTCGTAAATTATAATAGAACCAGCCAATTCAACCTTCATTTAAACAGACTTAAAAAATTAACTAAACTCGAACCCGTTCATATTACGGATTAAACGAGTTAACTTGCAAGCTTAAATCGTTTTGATACCACCAATCAAAGATGCGATCACATAAAGTTCTACCTCTACATCTACTCTTTTGTCGCGGACGGATATAGAGTTTTGAGGAATTTTGTACTTTTTTCATTTAATTACCAACAACAATACAATGTTTGATTTTATATGCATCGAGTGTATCGATAGTGGAAAAACTAAATTGAATAAATGTATTCCAGATACTATTAACGTGTCTACTCGTGTGCTCTTCAGAGGCTAACTTACCAGATAGATTCACATTTCTAACGTGGCTTTTGCTTATTAGTCTTTCATTAGTTGGTTTGGCAGCTAGCTCGACACTTGGACCAATTTTACTTTTTCTAACCTGACCCGCCTTTTTCTTTTCTTCTGACTGCAATTGCTCGACAAAGCAACTACAATTATCATATCACTCTCTTGATCTAAAATTGCTCTATTATTCAACATCTTCCTCTTCAGATATTTGAATTGAAGGAATGGATTAGGACATTGTAAAAATTCTGCAAAGAAGCTCCGAGGCTCTCATTCGAAGTTCTGCAAAAAACTCCAAGTCAAAGCCACAACCAAGGAGCTTTGGGGCTGAAACTATTTTGGGCGGTGGGGGCGGGGGAGCATTTCCGGGTGGTTATGCATCGGGTTTGGAGGGGATTGGGCATGGTCAAACATTTTTGCCCTTCCAACCATATGCACGTGGGATTCACATGACTGTCTTGGCCAGAGTCGGCAGGAGCACTGGCAGCAAGCAAATAAAATAATTATAGAATCATTTTTGTTAATTTCTCTAAACTATAACATGCACGTCAAAAATGAAAATTATTGCTTCGAAAAAGACCGAAAAAGAAATACTGGAGAAATAAATAGAAAGGACGACAATGGGACAAAGTACCTTTGAGGATTCATTGAAAATATCCAAACACCAAAAGCTGCCAAAAGTAGCCGGCCAACCTATCTGGTGGGAAGGCATTTCGGTGTACCAGCTTTGAAATTGACAGCCTATCACAATCCACGGACACGGTTAGGAGTGACGAGAGCGACAAGAAGATATTCATCATCAGAGTACGCGCAGAATCTCATCCAAAATCTCTCGAAGTTGGCGGCAGTGTGGTGGTGGTGGAGGAAGGAGATGGCGTTTTTTGATGCGGCGGAGATGATGAAGGAACTGCGAGGGACTTTTGCGAGCGGAAAAACCAAGAGTTACGAGTGGAGAGTGTCGCAGTTGAAGGCTTTGTTAAAATTGGCGGAGTATCATGAGGATGAGATCGTTGAAGCTCTTCGCTCCGACCTCGCTAAACCTGAACTGGAATCGTTTCTTCATGAGGTTTGGGTGGAAATATCTATTTTCAGTTTCATGAATAACGGCGCGTTTCATGCTTTCCTTTTGTTCTTCTGCCTATATGTGTTTGACGTTCTAGTCAGCTTGAATCATTTTCTTCTGTTAGTATCAAAACGTATTTCATGATGATTATGGAGAATTGGAAATAGATGAAATTACGAATAAATTTCTGTTTTTCCCCTCAAGTTTGCAATTATATTCTCCATATTGTTAAGTGCTAATAGTATCTTTTACTTGTAAATTGAAATTAAATTGTTTGACTCTTAGTGCGTTTTAGGAATCAAAATCATTTACTACGTGAACTTCAATTTTTCTTCTTAATCATTTTTCTCGTATATTGTGTCTTGGTTTCATCCGTATACTTTTCTTCATGGAAAGAAGAAAGTTCAGGAAGAAGGAAGAGGTACTAGCTGCTAATGTTTTGAAAGTAAGTCTTAGGTACTTGCATAGTCCAGACAGAGGAACCGCAATTGATCTTTGTACTTTTTGTGTTGGAATCTTAAATGCAGGTTTCATGGCTTCAAGAATTCGCTTAAATCCCTCTCTACTTTTTCTTATGTTTGTTGTTGACAAATTTGTTTTATGCTTTTTCTGGGTTTTATGCAGGTTTCACATTTTCTGGATGTATTGGCCTAACTATGCATTCGATGAGTCTGAACGAAACTTTTGCTCAAAAGGATATTTTGAAAATGAAATTAAGTCTCACATTGTTTTTCAGTGCATCCAAATTAATGTATGAAGATTTAACTTAGTTATTGCAGAACGTGATATTATATGGAGAACTAAACTGTAAATGATGCTTAACAGAGCAGAAGTGATGCAGTTATGGTTTAGTATACGTGGAAAAGAAGTGGAAAACATTATTTTCTATGTATGTGTGTCTGACTTATTTGTATCAAATAATTCGTATCAGATGCCTGCATGTTAAATATCACCGGGGCAGTACTCTCAGAATATTACAGATTGCCTTTTCTTTTCCTCATCCGTAAACAAATCCAGTTGTTTTGTTGCAGACATAGGGTGCATCAAAAAATTATTGTGTCCCGAGGAGAAAATGGTGGTCAAGAAAATTACGTTAGAATTATACCAGGAGTATTGGCAGCTCAAGGAAAGCTTTACCTATAATCACCTTTCTGTAATCTAAAATCAATTAGTGTACTGGGTTTAGATAAAGTTTTGGTTATCTATGAGGCATATCACAATTCTCCTCATTTGTTATGAGTTTGGAGCCATACAACATCGGAGATTGTTGCAGCATCTATGTGTCACCTAGAGATCTAGAAATGAATTAAAATTTGACATAATGTAAAGGGATTGAAGTATTAAAATGGTATTTCATGATGGGGATTCTGTAGATAAAAGAGACATATTCACATGTGATTTGGAGATCATATAAGGTTAAGAATCTCTGCTGCACTAGTTTGTGCATTTGCTTATCCAATTTTAGATTTGGCACCTCTTAACTATTTATGTTAACTTCACTGAACAGGAAGAAATACTGAAGCTTATTGTCTTATGGAATAAAACTTTGACAATTATGATGCTCTATCCTTCTTCTATTTGTAATGTGCTTTTACTCTTAGCATCTGATAGACATTTATCATATAGACTTCTTTAAAGAAGACATCTATAACTTGGCACTGATGGAACTAACTTTCCCTATTTTTTCTTTACTGCTAAATCTTGGTTTCTGATTGACTTTTTGATCACGTAGATATCTTTGATGAAGACATCATGTCAATTGGCTTTGACAAGACTAAGTCGTTGGATGGCACCAGAAAAAGTATTGTCTTTGCAAATTCCTTTCTTACTTATAGCTAAATTTTTTACTCATATTGTAGTTTTCCTCTATAATCAGTATATCATGAAATTATTCTATAATTACAGGTCAAAACATCATTGACAACCTTTCCATCATCAGCCGAAGTTGTTCCAGAACCTCTTGGTGTTGTACTAGTCATATCAGCTTGGAATTATCCTTTCTGTATGTTAAGGAAGTGTCCCTTTTGTCTTTTTCTTTATCATATCCCTGTGCTCAATGCCTGATTTATATGCAACATTCTTATTTAGCTAGCTGTTCCTGTCTCCCTGTTCATAAATCAGTCCATCAATTGATCCAACTAGAGAATTAACTTCACAATAATACATCATGCTTATGTACGTATGATGGTCTAATTTCTCGTTACCACTCTGAATCTCCCCCTTTTTCTCGCCTTCCTTTTTTGGGTATCTTTTAGCCCTTGTAACGAGTGGAAAAAGAATGAGCTTATCGTCAACTTGTGCTAGATTTGAGCATGTCAGAGAGCATGTTCTGACATCTTTTCTTTATCTGGTTAACTTAAGCTGATACAAGTACATGATTATTCGTTTAAAATTGGACTGTACACTTGTGAGCATCTTCGAAGATTTAAATTATGCACCTAGCCTGTGGAATTGATGTTTCATACCAATTTACCTGTCTGAAGTCAAAGCAATTTTCTGAGTATGATATAAGTCTATAAACAGGCTGAGCACTATCGAACATGTTCAGACTCTACTCAGTAAGATTTGGTTCAAGTTCGATATTTTCAAGCTTGAGCTCAAACTAGAGTGTAACCGTATGCTTGAAATCGTAAACAAACTGAGCTACTTAAGTATTTATCATATTCATTGATATGCAGTTTTGTGTTTAAATAAATAGTATGCATTATATCTTCTATTAAACAATACTTTATTTAATTAAATAAGTTCATATTCGAGTTCAAGCTTGAATTTTGAGTCTTCTAGCCTTCAAGCCTGCTTAGGATAGAACTTGAAAGCTTGAGCTTGAGTTCAACCTTCTGAATTGAGCTCGAGCTTAGAAAGTTGTTTATTAATTTGAGCTTGAGCTCAAATTCAAGCCATATAAGATTGGGTTTGGCTCAGCTTGTATGAACCCCTAGTCTGATATGGATATGCGCACAGGCCTTCAATTAGATACTCTTTTCCTGAAATTTCAGTTCTCATTAGTAGTGTATTATGAGCCTATGCAGTGTTTTAGCTAGATACATTTTGTCTAAATATGCTTGTCTTTTGATAGATTTTTCTACGCAGTACAACTATATTCATCTGAATTTATATTTTTGTATGATTTTATGACTGATTTTCAACCTTTATTTCTCAAATTTATTTTTTAAACGGTCTGATGAGTATTAATCGTGTTCTCAAATTTATGTTGTGCGCTAATGTAAAATCTGGCTTGACACTAACCTTTCAAATTCTCAACTTGGTTTTTTTTCTTTTCCTTTTGCTGTGATCATCTTTCTTCAGTGTTATCTCTTGATCCTGTCATTGGAGCTATTGCTGCCGGTAATGCTGTAGTTCTGAAACCTTCAGAAATTGCTCCAGCCACTTCCTCTGTTCTTGCAAAACTTTTAGGGCAATACATGGATTCCTCTGCTGTTAGAGTTATTGAAGGTGCAGTGCCAGAAACAACTGCATTGCTGGAACAGAAATGGGATAAGATATTTTATACAGGTTACTTAAGTTCATTATTTCATTTCATTTCCAATGATACTCTCTAGAATAATTATGGCAAGAACTCAAGATTCAAATGTAACAATTTACTACAATTTATTAATTCCTTTTGACTGATAGAAATTAACTTTTTGTTTGCCACATAGCAAGGAACTTGAGTAATTAACTAGAACTAGAATGAAACTGTGTCCTTTCACCCTGCATCTGATGTTGCCGTGATTTTCTGGAAGACAACAAAATATGCTTAGGAGTCTGGCTCCCTGTACCATATTCCACAAGGGGTCAAGAAAACTAAATTTGCTTTCCATCACCTCTGGAAGACACAAACCCCGAAATAAAAGGAGAAAAAGGAAGAAATAATTGTTATCCAGGTTCCCTGGGAATAATGCTACTGCTGATATGCTATTTCTGTTTCCACTTACAAGATAATGAATTCTTGTGTATTGCATATAATATTTTGATGGTTATAAAGAATGATGCAAAAGCCTAGCCACTTTTGGAATTGAATACTTTCTGATTTTCATTCTTGTACATGAATGTGGCCCAATCTTATCGGTTGATAACATTGCTAATAGAATAGAGTCTTGAATGGAGAAACACCAGCACATCAAAATTTCTTAATTGGAGAACGGCCAAAGTTTCACTTTTGTTAGTGATTTCTTAAACTTCATTTTTTATTGTGGGATTGCCAACTGAAATTTCAAGGAGAACCATATACCAAAAATAAAAGGAAATTCAAGTTGAGTCAAGCAAGAAGCAGCCCGTGTTGTATTTATAAGAGTTATTTGTGAGACATCTGTCTTAAACATCACTGATTTATGATAAACAAACTAATCATGTAGGAAATGGAAGAGTGGGGCGAATAATATTGGCCGCTGCCGCAAAACATCTCACTCCTGTTGTTTTGGAGCTAGGAGGAAAATGTCCAGTTGTTGTTGATTCAAATACTAACTTGAAAGTAAAGTTTCTCTTTTATTATTGGAGTTCTACCCTAGACAACTAGTTTATATTTGTGCAAATTTTATCATTGTTCTTTAGTGCTAATAATCTCCTGTTTTTGAAGGTTGCTGTAAGGAGAATTATTGCAGGCAAGTGGGGATGCAATAATGGACAAGCATGTGTTTCGCCTGATTATGTTATAACAACCAAGGACCATGCCTCAGAGTTGGTAAAAATCTCTACTCTTGGTGCTGTATGACATAGAACTTTGTTCGTCTACATATCAGTCTTACCTTTTCTTGACGTTAACTGTTCCAGATAGATACTCTGAAATCTGAATTGGAGATGATGTATGGGAAGGATCCACTAAAATCAAATGATTTATCTCGGATTGTGAATTCGAACCACTTTAATCGATTAACTAAATTATTGGATGATCCTAATGTTTCTGCTAAGATAGTTCATGGAGGACAGAGAGATGTGTCCAATCTGTAAGTAGCGTAGTTTGATTTTTGGTTCCTTCTTGTTTCTCAGTGTTTCTAAGACTGAGTTGAAAGCTTATCTATTTTTTTTTATCTTCTTCACATTTATCAGAAAAATTGCTCCTGCTCTTTTGCTGGATGTCCTGGAAGACTCTCTAATTATGAAAGAAGAGATATTTGGACCTTTACTTCCTATCATCACGGTAAAGTGCTTATGATTCTGCATTTCTGTTCAGGATTATCTTTTTCTTTTTCTTATTTTTCTTCAAAATTTGGGTATCTTTGGATCAAAAATTCCCGGAGTGTGCAAAAATGTTGGCTAATATTTGGACTGTTGCCGAGCAAATAATAGAACAGAAGAGTTTAAGAAAAGGAGAAGATCGTTGAGAAGAAACAAAATGAAGAAAGAAAGATTCATAATAAAATCATAGAAACATGAGGTTTTTGAATGACTTTGACTCTTGACAGGCAAAAACCCCGGGAATTCAACAAGCCCACTGAGGCCAGAAGGCAAAATAAGGAGAGAAATACAGTAAGAAAAATTACATCATGAGTAATCAATTCTATATTCCAATAACTTACTTTAAATGAGTTACCCAATAGAGAGGATAAGCTTTTCTGAATACGAATGACTTGTAAGAGTCCAACCCAGTTTACATGGTCGATGTGTTACATCCTTAACAAGTGCAATACAGCTTCTCTTGATGCATGCTCACTTGAGAAGTTTATTTAGTTGTAATTTTCTTGTTATTGTTTGAGAATGATCTTAAGCATGGGTAATTTTTCTTTCTTGAAAAGGTTGACAAAGTGGAGGATAGCATTAATGTGATTAAATCCAAAGAGAAGCCACTTGCAGCATATCTTTTCACAGATACCAAGAAACTGAAGGAGGAATTTGTACGAAGCATTTCTGCTGGGGGTTTGGTTATAAATGATACCACTATACATGTAATGATCTACTCTGAACTCATGTTCAAATTGATTTCTTATGCATGTTCCCATTTGGAAATTTAACTTTTGTTCTATGCTCCTTGAAATTGCTTTCAATTTGGGTTCTTCCCAAAATCGATGCCCACTCCCTTAAAACAAACATGCTTTCACCATAAATTTCCGCCACTAGTCTCATTTTTTAAAAAATGGATGTCAAACCACTGCAAAGGATGGATCCCACACTAATTTATTGAGGATAGGGTGGTAAAACGTATGTAGTCAAACACCCTTATGAATCTCTGTTTCAAGTGAAATTTGGAATTTTTTATTTAGGATGGATGGAGTATCCTTTTTTATTTCTTTGGACTCTCTTTTGTGCTTAACTTCTACGTGGTGTGGATTAGGTTTTTGATTCCCGCCCCCGAACTGAATAGGGAGAAGCAAAAAGAAATTGTGTTAATGCAACTAAACAAAAAAATGTCCCAAGTTTCACTACATTTGTCTTACTTGCATAGTTGCTAATGTATTAGACAGATCTATGAGTAAGAAACAAGGCTAACGTTTGTATCTGATATCACAACTGGAAACTATACTGTTATCATGCAACAATTGTCTGGGTGAAATTGGGGTTCATATCACAGATATCTTGAACATTTGCAATAAGCTAGGGAATGGTTACGTCATTTAATAGATCCCTAAATGAGACTTTGGTAGAATGCAATTTATAGCAAACAACCAATAATCTATTGATCTTAAATGACATCTTGAACTTGGTGCAGCTTGCAGTGCACACTCTACCATTTGGAGGAGTAGGGGAAAGTGGAATGGGATCATATCATGGCAAATTTAGCTTTGATACTTTCAGCCACAAGAAGGCAGTTTTGCATCGGAGTTTGGCTGGAGATTTCACTGCTAGATACCCACCATACACACCCAGGAAGCAGCGATTACTGAAGGCACTGTTGAATGGTAGTCTGTTTGGCATTATTCGTGTTTTACTTGGGTGGGAAGATTAACATCCCTTATTCTTTCCCATTTTCAATTGGAGGCTTTATGCCAATGACTGCTAAGCAGCAGACTGTGTAAAGAACTCCTTGGGGCCCATCTTGGGGCTTTTCTGGGGAACTGAATATAGGATAGTACCACAGAGTACGCAAATTATGTGGAAACCGTAGTAAATTTGATGCTGCAGTATATTAAGACAATTCAGGAGTTTGTAAATTCGTTTCACAATCATCACCTAAAAAATGAACGATAACAGATGTCTTCCTGTTGTCCTTTATATCTTTCAGGTCGCTTAGACCACTAATGGCTTATGTCTCCATATTTTTGAAGCCATCACCAATTGAAGTTTTATTAAACCTTGGGTATATTCTGCTATAATAATGGCATTTTCGGTAGCCATATAGAGTTATTATTCAGGAAATATGACCGAATGCACATAATATATATATGATAAGTACGGGAATGATTTTTTTCCCTTTTAAGTTGTTTCTTGAAAATAAAACGGTTGTTATAGATGTATAGAATAACAGTTTTTATAGTTAAGTTTCTAATTGTACTCTCTTTATCTAAAACTAAATCTTCATTATTCTACACAAATGAATAAAAAAGTGGACCTATTAATTTTGAACAGAGGAAATGTTAAATTTAATGGCCAAGGTAAAAGAGGGTTCTTGTCTATTAAACAGGTTAGAAAGAATCTTGTAAGATCCTGATGACATCAGAACGCTGTTGTTCTGTGAGTTCTACTGGAAACTCGACTGTGAATGAAATTACCAAGTTTCCTCTCATTTCTTTCTCTTGTGGCTTTGGCATACCTTGTCCCGCTATGATCTTTCTATATCCTGGGTGTATAATATCATCCACGATTAAAGTCATCTTCTCCCCGCCTAGCAGAGGGATTGGAAGAGTGCAACCAATTAGAGATTCCACGAGAGGAATTTTCACTGCCAACTCCAAATCATCCCCTTCTCTTTTATACAAATGGTGTCGTTTCTCGGCAATTGTGAATATGATGTCAGCAGGGAGAGCACCGGGCGTCTCGTTCCCCATGCCTTCGAATGTAATCTTAGTCCCTTTTCTCCATCCTGGCTTCACTTTAATTGTTAACACCTCATCTTCTTCTGTTATTTGCCTGTCAAAAGAATGAATGCAATCAGCTTGGTAGGCATTTTTCAATCTAATTCTGCTTAATGAACTTCCTGAGGTCTATCCACAGATAGATAAACATAGCTTTTTAAAGCTTTTATGATTAAGAACACAAGCACCATTAATATCTTGGTATCAATAAATATTTTAGGCTATAATCCAAAGCTTTCTCAATTTCAAAGAATAATTTGATTCTTCTTTTGAAAATACTATTGGTTAATACACAACCATTTTGCAAACTAATCATGATGAACATTTCTAAGAGCATACCATCTTGTAGCTGATAAAAATGAACAATAATGCTCACCCATCATTTGTAACCGCATCTCTTGTAGTCCTGATCTTCTTAGTGCATCCAAAGCAGAGTTCCTCAAGTGTGCATTCAAGAGTTTCCTCCATTGTTGGGGGATTTCTTAATCCGTTGGAGGTCGAATACATGATCGGAGTTGAACCCCTCCGGCTCACGTTTCTTGAGAGGGAACTAGTAGCAGCAGAATTTACGCTTCTGTTTTTCCGGCTCATGGTTTTCAACAGACTAGTTCCGGCAGTCTGCATTGGGTTCTGAATCCTTTTGCTTCTTTCTCTAGATAAAGGGGAAATGCTTATACTTCTAGAAAGTAAAGGGCTTGCATTTCTCGAATTCAAAGGGCTTGTGCTTCTTGAAGGAGCAGAACTAGAAGCGAAGTAATGATTTTCATGATTTTGACGTTTAGAAACCCCTTTTGGTGATCCTTCACCAACATATCCAAAGGCATGCATGTCATTCTTATTTTCATGGACGTTCTTGCTGTATTTATGAGACTGCACATATCGAGAAATCTTGTAAATGTAATTGATTTACAAAAACTTTGATACATTAGAGGATAGGGGATGTTAATTGAAATAATGATTTATTGCTTATAATGATTTATTGCTTGGTAAGTAGTACTTATAACTAATTGAGTATTTTCTTGTCACATACTATGATTAACTTGATATGAAGAATTTATTCCTTTTGATTTACAAAAAAAAAAAAGATGGAGCAAAAGTAATATCTAATAATTGTTTTATGGAGCTATTGTGTCCTCAACCATGAATATAAAATGATAACTTATTGTTCATACTTCATGCATGAACCCAGATTTTCAAGAATTAATTATATGTTCATATTTAGTCAATTAAAAAAATTTTTACAAATTCTTTTCTAATGATCATTATTATCACATTGCATCAACATAAATTTTAAGAAACTATGATACGTTCATATTTCTCGATTGATTAATCGGATCCATTGTCAATTAGAAGATTTTTAACAAATTCTTCTGCAATCATTATAATCATATTGAGTTTGTATTGACATGTTTGAAAATGCACAACAATTCTATGTTTGGTTTTTGCATCTTCATGGCATCAAGAACAGAAATGGAGAAAATGAAAGGAATTGTTAAAGAATATATCTATATTACCTTGTTTTCTTCTTTCTTGGATTTAGGCTCAACTTCTGAATTCTTCTCGTGATGGCGTTTCGAGACCAATGATTTGCACAATTTACAGAAAGCACCAAGGCTAAGAATGCTGTACAAGTCCTGCGATATTGATCGGGAATTTTCTGCCATCTAAACACTAGAGCACACGGGAGGGAGGCGGGGAGAGAGAGAGAGAGAGATCGTCTACAATTTTCACGAGAATGGGTGGCTAGCTAGCCAAAATAGGACGGGTTTATGAGGCCTTTTTACGACTTTCGGATTTTAAATATGATACAAAAATTTAAGTGTTTTTATCAGTCAAAGAGTTATTAGATAGTGATGCCAATGGGGTAAATTTGACATGAGCATTATATCATTGTTCTTGCCAAAAGGGATAAGTCCTCAGTTTTTCTCAGTTTCTAAGAAAAATTTCAAGATATTTATTATGCTGCACAAAAAATTAGAGAAATTGGCAAATTTAGTTTTGAAAATATTTATTTATCTTATGGTTGTCTTTGATATTTATTTTTTAATTTTTTAATCCCCAAAATATTTTATTTGTCTTAAAATTGTCCCTAATTTCTAATTTTATTTTTTTACTCCCCAAACTATTTTTTAAACTTAATAGTCCCAACTCCCAACCACTTAATCCACAACATAATTTGGTCATTATAGGCACTGGCCTAAGGGCAAATATGTTATTTTAAATAATTTTCCTCCAAATAACACAATGTTCTCACTTGCATCAAAACTGTAGGTATATTTGGATTGAATTATATTCTAAAATTCAATGTAAATTTATTTTGTAGGCCCCCCTTCTCAATCACAAATAAATACTTTTATAAAAGCAAAAACAAAAAAATTAATATCAAACAATATCTAACTGCCACATATACAAATAAAGTTAAAGTATTTTAAAGTAACTTATTTGCTCTTACTTATTGCTGCATGGGCAATGCATATGAACAGAGTAGTCGAGTTCTATCATAGATTAGGTAGTTGAAACTATCAAATTTGAAAAAAAAATAGTTAAGAGATTAAAAATCATAAAGGTAAATATTAAGAAAAAACATAAGACAAATAAAATAGTATAGGGACTAAACAAATAAAATCAAAGACTAAAGACAATTGTAAGATAAATAAAATAGTTTAAAAACAAAAACTTGCCAATTTCTCCAGGGGCTTGTTATTTGTAGCCTAGTAATTTACTGAGTAGCGCGGTTATATTTCATTTTAACATTTTATTTCTCTTTAAAACCTAAAATTCTCTCAACCATCTCTCTAAAATGTAAACAAATTATTGAAGATTCAGACTTTTTGAAGATGAATTGAAGTAATGTGCGATGAAGTACCGTCAAACATTGAAGATTTTGAAGTAAACATATATTCTTCACTTCTGAAATATAAATTATTGTTGCTGGTGACTTCTTGAGGATAATTCAGGGAGCCACACAATTAGCCCCCACCCAGCATGGCGGGGGCTTGTGTAACAAGTCCTTATCGGTGACGACAGGGCATGTCACAATGTCCCCTGCCATTGTCAGCGGGGACTTAACAATGAGTCCCCTGCCCATGACAGCGGGAAGCATGAGATAAGTTCCTGCCCAAACTGGCGGTACCTCGTTTAAATATTTTTTTTATTTCAATCCCTTCAGACAAAAGTAACACTACTAATAATAAATGCATTATTTTCATATAACATAGTAATATAAACATATTTTATGCAAAGTAGAAAAATATTGTAATTGCTAATGTGTATATTAATGCTATGTTGGTGTTGTTTGAATACAACGTTAATGTTACTGCATTAATGTTGTTGATGTAGCTCTAATATTAATGTTAATGTTATCATTAATTTCTTTTCTAGTGTTGCATTAATAAATTCGATTTAAGTGTTAATAAATACGTCAATGTTAGTCATGTTAGTAATTAAATAGTCAAACATTATGCATAGCATTTAAATAAATTCAACATTTATGTTATATATAAATTTTGTTTGCAATTGTTTCTATTTAGGATGTAAATATTTGATTAATTATATGTTTATTACTATCATACATAAATGTAAGTATATTAATGCTGTTTTTTCCTGTAATGTTATGGTTTTGGTGTTCTATTATTATTATTGTGCAATACTAATACATTGTTCTTATGTATGCAGGAGGAGAGCGACATATATGTCGAATAGTTTCCCAAAGTGTTAGTAGAGTATAGTCACATTTTTTCTACAGACAAATTATTTAACTCTAAAGACGAGTTAGTGTTGTGGGCAAAGAACATGGGGTCTTAAATCAAGACAACTTTTAATAATTGTCCAAACAAAGATGAATGATGAAGGTGGTCGTCCCTATACTTAGCTAATTTTGAGCGAGGGGGCAAGACTGCACCCCGAAGATATTACAAATGTGACGCAAAGCAGGTTTAGGGGGCTAATTGGGACAAAAAAGTGTGGTTGCTCATTTCGAATAAACAGTACGAAACTACGACCATTGAATATATATGATAGTAGGCACAACCATAAGTTGGGAGAAAATCTCAAGGGGCACGCATTGGCATCGAGGATGTCCAAGTATGAGTTTCGCATGATAGAAAAAATTGACGAGATGTCATATTTAGACGAAATAGATTACCAATCATCTGAGACGGGAGGATCCTGACACTAATGTCATGTGCGTAATTTTTATTAAAAACTGCACAACTCAATTGTGGGTGATAATAGTATAATGTTAATTTTTAATTAAAACACAATAATATATAAAATAAATGTAATTATGCATAAATTGAATTGTTTATAATTTGATTATATTTACCTGCATTTGAGTACTAAACATAAATTATTTTTACCATTTCGTTAAATGTAGTTCTATTTTTAATATGAAATGAATATTAAAATATCATATAACATTATTATATTTCATCATATTTAAATTTTGCCTTATATAATTATATTTAAATTAAATTATTTGTATTAAATTTAATTATGCTTTGACTATAATTAAATTAAAAATTAAATTATGTTGGCATTATTGATATATTTACAATTTACTTTTTAATGTGAATGCCGAACATGTAAATATGCATGAAATGTGTGAATGCAGGGTAAGGAATGTTTACACTAGACACAAGTTGAAGGTTGAAGGGATGGAGGGTCGACCAGTAATTCAACAACTGTTCAACCTATTTACTAACCGATGATATGTTCATAGGCAGGGAGTTGAGGAGGGTTCTGATGTCCTCAGTGATTGTATGTTTGCAAATCCATTATCTTTTCACTGTGCTATTTCATGGCCGTACGTTATATACAACATACAAGACTAATTGGTACCCACTTTCAATGTTTTTTTTTACATATTTGCACTTCATCACTTGTACGTGGTAAATAATGTCTCTAACAATTAACGAAAAGCTTCTGTCAGGTATAAGATGCCTTTCCTGCAATGTGTCGGTGTCACTCTAATGGGGAAGAATTTTATAGTTGCATATGCATAGATGAAGAGTGAGACATCTCCTCCTATAGTTGGGTTATGGAATGTATCCAACACATTTTTGATTGGTGCATTCCTTCCTGAGGTTATCATTACTGATCACGAAATCACTTTCATACAAGCTATTGAGTATGTTTTTCCTGATAGTCATCATATGCTATGCAGTAGCCACATTTAGAAGACTATTGAGTCCAATTGTGCCCCTATTGTGGAGGGCAAGAGATGGGGGTTCGATTCTCTAGGTGTTCGTGGCACAAGTTGGTTGATTCACTCACTTAGAATGATATTAGTTTGAGTATCTTATAAGAGCTTTGCTAGACTCAATATGCAACTTTCCATTAATTTGGAGAATACATAGACACAATAGCCAAGCTAATCATTGCATTACAAAAATAGCTTCAAAAAGTTATCAAGTTATTTGTTTTCAACAAACAGTTTGAAAGATAGTTGTTGTGATAGTTTCTGAATAATAGTTTCAACATGTCTTTCTATTGTGGAGAGTATGCTTCAAACTTGATCATTTTTCCATAAATGTGTTTGCCAAATGAAAGTAAATGAAAGTAAAACAAGCAAACTACCAAAGCAAAGTAAAGCAAGAAATGAAAGTGACAACGAAGATTTTTATAGTGGTTCGGCAACATTCCTAGATCCACTCTTTGAAAATCCTATCTCAAGTATTTCACTAGAAATAATCTCTTTAACGATAGAGATCAAACCATACAACTATAAATAACTTACATCCAAAATACTCTCAAGTTGTACACACTAGTTTTGCAGATAGATCTAACAACTATATCACTATTAGTTTTCAATAGATCTAGCAGCTATATAACCACTAGTTTTCAATAGATCTGGCAACTATTTTCCTCCCAAGAACATTCTCGGACTTGGTGGCACAAGTTTACAAACGGTACTTGTGAACCTTTAAGAGATAAATATTTTAAGATTGAAGCTTTTGGATGCTTCCAATTTTTGCTCACACTTTGCATATGTTCTTCTTTCCTGCTCGGATGAGTTTCTCTCTCTAATTTCAACCTTGTGCTTTCTACTTTTGAGAAACTTTAGTCTCTTGAGAAACTTTCATCTCTTAGAAACTTTTTGGGCAGAAGTTTACATATATAAAGGATATACAAAGCCTTTTAAATAATGAGAGATTGTGTGAAAAGATATATCTTTTGTCAACTTGAAGTTCAAAAAAAAATCTAATTTTGTTTCTTGTGTGAACCGTCACTTTTTGCAATGATAAAGTTTCATTTTTTTAAGCCTATGTGAAGATGCATCATTTCTTTCTTATCAAATCTCTTTTTACAACCAAGGTCTTCAATTATTATTACCCATGTGAAAGTATAGAAATCTTTTGAGTAAATCTCCTTTTCACAAGACCAGCCTTTCAACCGGTCATACCCATGTAAAGGGCAACTCTTCTTTTCACAAGACCACAATTCAAGCTTTCCAATTGGTCATTATCCGTGAAAAGCTCTAGAGATCTTCTTCTTCTTCTTCTTCTTTTTAAATATTCTTCTCTAAAAAAACTTTTATTAATTTTTGACTTTTTTCCTTAATTTCAACTTTCAACTCGAAAAGAAGAGACTACAATGTGAATTTACAAAGGAAACGAAGGGACATGGAGATAAGTCTACATTCAGCTTATTTCATATTTTCCAAAACCCTAAGCATTGACAAATGGGGTAAATTGTATATATTTTGACTTCTATCACTAAAGTGTCAGATCTCACCTAACTCAGCGTATTTTGCAATAAATCCATTTTAGAAACCAAATCCCTTTTTTTATTGCAATCATCCCACGTGATAACCTTTTCTTCTCGTTTTCTTTTCTTCTGTTTTTTCTATCTTTCTTGGCCGCCACATTAGTAAACATCTGATCTTCTTTCCTTTTTGGTCTATTGTCCAAACTCTCCTCCCAAAAATCATTCTTCCTTAGTCGAATCTTGAGATTGAGCAAATCTTTTATAATATTCTCTTTCAATTTCCCGTAAGAATATATTGAGAAAAGATGTAATACAACCCCAAAATAAAATGCTATTAAAATTCAGTAACATTAAACTAATTTAACATATAAAAATTTCAAATTGTCGACAATAGAACCAAGATAAATAGGAGTTAAAGTAAATTTGACTCTCAAAGATAGCAATTAAATTATTTTTATACCACTACTGAGTGAAAAATAATAATATTTGTATAGAAAATATAGCCATATAACTGACCCGCTTTGCAGGGAATAGCTATGTTCTCTATTTTGATCTTTTAAAGTTGATATCAGTACTAGTATCCTCTGATTATTTTTTAGTGTAAAAATTTGAAATTTGAATATGATTCTTGACTAAAATTATATGTTAAAAGAAAAAGAACTCTTATTCTAAAATGCATTCGGTTAGCTTAACTAAAAGTTAATGTTTGGTTCTTTCTAGCGTTATTGTAGTCCTACAATTATTTTTTAAATTTGGTAGTACAGACATTTATGCTTGAGATTTTGAATTGTTGGGTTAAGATGATAGCTGCTAATGCTTAAACGCTTCGTCCTTTTCCTTATTTTGTCTCCTCCTGAATTAAGAGGTTCTGTAATTGCATAAATTAGCCTTCATAACTGTTGGGTTTCCTCATTTGGTTTGAACGATTGAAAAAAATATAAATATTAACTAGACAACTGCCCAACGATGCTGGGCGACTGCCATTGTGAGCGAAACTGTCACCAGACAACTGAACTGAACCCAGCAATTCTGTGTTGCGCCCAATTAACTGGGCCAACCCAGATGCACACTTTTCTTATTGTTTTCATAAAAAGAAAAAAATTCAGTTTTTTTCTGATCTTTTAAAAATTTAATGTTGTAAGTCAATTTCTATTTTCTTTATCTCTAAAATTTACCGTTCAATAATTTAACTTTTACAATTAAGATTCTAGTTCAAACATAACATCTAAGTTTTCTGCGAGAATTGGATGAAGTAAATTACTTATCAATGACTTATGTCTTTGTGTAGTGATTTTAATATAAATTTTTGTCTTGAATTTTACAAGTTATATTTAATTATTGAGTGGTAACTCACTCTCACTAATATTTTTCAGAGTATGAATCTGAAAACTATGATAGACTCAACAGGGAGTAGTTGTTTCTTGAGATCTCGAAGTTAAGGTAGTTGACTGTCTTCCTTAATAGAGTGGTTCGATAAGGATTATAAGATAATTATTACTTTCTTATTTTTGTTCTTGTAATAAAAGAAAGGATATTATATTTTAAATTTTATTATGGATTTTATATTGTAAGCCTCAAGGGCAAATTTTACAGTTTTGATTATGACAATCATTGATATAAGGTAAATTGAGTAATTATTCTGTGATCGGATTCTTGAATTGTAGAAGCAAAGTGATCTCATTGCCTTGAAGTTAATATGAAAAGAAATCTCAAATGTACTCAAGAAGTTGAAGAATATGGAGACCGTTCTAGGAGATTGAAAGCTTTGAAGTCACTAGTGTAGGTTTACCTTTGCTTAATAAGTATTCTCTTGTAAACCCTACACTTTTTGTCCTTGAAATCTAAAGAATTCATAAGAGAGTACAAAAAAACTTGGTTTTCAATCTTAGAAGGTTTTTATTATTCTTGATTTACCAAGTATTTGATAACAACTTGTAATTCAAAAGTTTTTTAAAAGATCTATCTTTTAGTCTAAAATGATTTCAAATTTGTTGTAATTGATTTTTAAATATTTTGACAAAGTTTGAATAGTTTGGAAGTCCAAAAAAAAACATTGGCTGCTAAATTTCTAGAGAAATTCATATGACCTTTCAGACGCATATGTCAGAATTCGGTCAACTGAATTTATCGTGGTAGCCTGGTAAATAGAAAAGTTCGGACAATTAAAAGCCATAAACTTTAGATTTTTGAGTAGTGTAATCCCTAATGGCAAATCATGTTGTTTTGATTAACGACAAACATTGATAAATGAAAAGTCCAATGAAATAATGTTGATTAACCTTGATATGGACTAATGTGCTTAATTGTTGTGTGATAGGATTTTTGAAGTGAGAAGAATACAAGTCTCATTTCCTTAATGCTAAGAGTTGATTCAAGATAATTGAAGGCTTTGAAAACCTTAGTGTAGGTTTACAAATACATTATAGGTATATCTTTGTAAACCTTGCACTTATTTGTCTTTGAAATCCAAAATATTTTCAACAGAGCTTAAAACTTGGTTTTCAATCTCAAATGATTGACAACGACCTTTGGACTAAAAGCTTTTGAAAAAATTCATTTTATAGTCCAAAATGATTTCAAACTTGTTTTGCTTGATTTCTAGTTATTTTGACTAAGTTTTAAATGTTCGAACTCCAATTCAAATGTCCGAACTGTATTTCATGGCTGCTGAATTTCTAGACAAATTCATACTACCATTCGAACGCTTGTGTCCGAATTTGGTGGACCAAATTTATCCTGACAACCTGAAAATAGAAAAATTTGGACGATTATTCGGACGCAGAGTTCCAAGTTCGATCGACCAAATTTTACTTTTACTATCTATTATTTGAATGTTGCAACTAATTTTTAAACCCTATAAAAGGCATAAATTTCAGATTTTTAGATAGTTCATGTTTGAATTGGTAAAGGATCTTCACCTCTCATTAAACAAGTGTTACTAATTGATGACTTGAAATTTAATTTGCTTAGTATTAGTCAATTATGTGACAATGGATGCAAAGTTGAGTTTAAATGTGATACATGTTCCATTTTTGATAGTGTAAGTTTGGAAAATTATTTTTGTTGCAAATAGAGTTGGGAATGTATATGTGCTATATCTTGATGAACTTGTTGCCAATGATGTTAAATGTCTTGCAGTTCATGATAATGATGCTTTTTTTTGGCATAGAAGATTAGGTCATGTGAGCATGGATTTGATGAACAAAATTTCCTCTCAAGATTTGGCTAGAGGATTGCCAAAAATGTGTTTTGAGAAAATTTGTATTTGCAATGCATGCCAATATGGAAAACAAACAAAAACATCTTTGAAACCCAAGGAAATGGTTTCAACTTCAAATCCTCCTGAACTTATTCATATGGATTTATTTGGGCCAATAAGGACACTAATCTTGGTGGTAAGAGGTATGCATATGTTATAGTTGATGATTTCAAGATTCACTAAGGTACTTTTTTTTTGTCACAAAAGAATGAAACATTTCATGAATTTGTGAAACTTTTTAAAAAGGTTCAAACCTCCCTTGAAATACAAATTTTCACTAAGGTACTTTTTTTTTGTCACAAAAGAATGAAACATTTCATGAATTTGTGAAACTTTTTAAAAAGGTTCAAACCTCCCTTGATTGCAAATTGATCTCTATTAGAAGTGACAGTGGGAGAGAATTTTACAATCAAGATTTTACAAAACTTTGTGATGAGAATGGGATTGTTCACAACTTTTCGGCTACCATCTACTTGATGAGTTTTGATGAGTCTAACATCTACTTGGATAGAAAAGATGATGATGATGTAGGTACTTCCATGACTGATAATCAAAATTATCTTCAAGCCCAACCTAGGAAGATCATGCCAATGAACAAGAGATGATTGAGCAAGAACAAAACAATACCTAGTGGTGACCAAGACCTACCAAAGGATCTAAGATATGTACGAGGCCACCCTAAGGAGTAAATCATTGGTGATGTATCTCAAGGTTTTGGAACAAGACGGTACTTTATCGACAACTTTGCACTTTTATCTCACATTGAGCCTAAAAATATTGATTATGCACTATGTGATGAATTTTGGATTGTTTCTATGCAAGAGGAATTAAATCAATTTGAAAGAAACAATGTTTGGATTCTTATCCCAAGATCCCTTGATCACCCTGTTATTGGTACAAAATGGGTTTTTAGAAACAAACTTAATGAATCCGAAGAAGTTGTTAGAAACAAGTCTAAACTTATTGCCTAAGGATTCAGTCAAGAAGAGGCATTGATTATGATGAAACTTTTGCTTTGGTAGCTAGACTTGAATCTATAAGAATGCTTTTGGATTTTCATGCATTAAATGTTTTAAGTTATTTCAAATGGATGTCAAAAGTACTTTTCTGAATGGTTTTATTGAAGAGGAGGTTTACGTGGAACAAACTCTTGTTTTTTGCTCATGAAAAGTTTTCTAACCATGTCTTCAAACTTTCCAAAGCTTTGTATGGTTTAAAACAAGCTCCTAGAGCTTGGTATGAAAGATTGAGTGGTTTCCTTCTTTCAAAAGGATTTTCAAGAGGAAAGGTTGACACTACTCTTTTCATAAAACTATCTTGCAACAATGATCTTTTACTTGTGCAAATATATGTTGATGATATCATATTTGGTGCTACTAATATTTCACTTTGTGAGGAATTTGCCAAGTTGATGCAAACGGAATTCAAAATGAGCATGATGGGAGAACTCAACTTCTTTCTTGGGCTACAAATCAAGCAAACCAAGGATGGCACTTTCATAAATCAATCCAAGTATACCAAGGAGCTCTTAAAGAGATTTGGAATGGACCAAGCAAAATGTATAAGTACTCCAATGATTTCATCAACCAAACTTGACAAAGATGAGAAAGGTAAAAATGTTGATAAAAAGGCATATAGAGGTATGATTGGTAGTTTACTTTATCTTACCACAAGTAGACATGATATTATGTTTGCCATATGCTTATGCGCTGATTTCAATCTTATCCTAAAGAGTCTCATTTAATTGACGTGAAACGTATTCTCTGTTATTTGATTGATACATTTGACTATGGCCTTTAGTTTTCAAAATCTTCATCTTTCGACCTTGTTGCATATTCGGATGCAAAGTCGAGTGTAAAAGCACTAGTAGTCATTGTCTATTTCTTGGTGGCTGTCTTGTATCTTGGTATAGTAATAAACAAGCATCTATGTCATTGTCCATCGGTGAGGCCAAATATATCACTGCCGGTAGTTGTTGGGGTCAAGTGCTATGGATAAAACACACTCTACTTGATTATGGCTTAGATTTTAAATGTGTGCTATTCTATGTGACAATACTAGTGCTATCAATTTGAGCATAAATCCCATTCTAGGAGTAAGCATATAGAGATCAAACATCATTTCATTCATGATCATGTAGCTAAAGGTGATATATTCTTGGACTATGTGAATACTAATGATCAAATTACTGATATATTTACCAAGCCTTTGGCTGAGAAAAGGTTTTGTTACCTTAGAAGAAGCTTGAAAATTTCAAAATTCAATTATTAATTTGTGTGTTAAAGTGTGGAAAAAATAGGAAAAATTCGGACTCATGGTTTTGGATGCATGGAGTGAAATTCAGACGTCCAAACTTCCTTCAAAAAATTTTAGATAGAAAGATTGGGATGCAGACCTAAAAATTAGGTCATTCGAACTTTGTGATTTTAGCGGTTTTTAAACCGCTCAACCGATCAATTTCTTCATTTTAAGCCATCCGAATACTCTCTTTTCTCAAAGCCTACTCTACCCACTCTCATCCAAACTCAAATCCACCCCATATTTCACCATTATTTCTTCAAAATCTGTTGATTTTCTTGTTCTACACCCTTTATTGTCCTTGAAATCCATCTTTCTCAAGAGAAACTCATCATGGTTTGCTCAAAGAGGGTTAATGTGGCTAAGGGCAAAAGAAAAGCCAAAGTGAGAGATGAAGGGCTCATTATCAACGAACCAAGGCAGGTTCGTATTCCACAATCAAATCATAGAGTAGACCGATTCATTTCTACAAGAGCCGCGATTGAATTTGAGGATTGGAGCAAGAAGAGTAGAAAGATTATTCTCGGCCATAGAGTGGATGTGGATAAACTCACCGATATAGGTAATGTGCTTTCTCTCTTTGGTGAGATAGGTTGGGGTAGTTTACTTTGGGTGAATGAGAATTATTATCCTACTCTTGTTTATGAATTTTATGCTAATCTTAAGGAATAAAGGATTGAGCATGTTGGGAATAGCATTATTCAATGGTATTCATCTAGAGTATCCCAACTAGACTTTGAATTTAATGATGCTTTATTGAATCGCATTTGTGGAGTTGATGACATTGGTGTTATATATTATTCTTTGGGGGCAACATTGTTATCTCCATGAATTGTTCACCAATAAAAGTTTTGAAGAGGCATTCACTAATGGTAGGAGATTTATGTCCATTAGGGAAAGAGAAATCAAAGCCTTTGATGTTGAAGGACGTGTTATGCATCACATGATTACTACTATGATCATCCCTAATTTTGGACATAAATCATTGAATGGTAATATGCATGTGGTGATTATGCTTGCCTTGCATGAGCATAGAAGACTAAAACTTTGGATTCATGGCATTAAAATATATGATTAGTGCAAGGAAAATGGCCAACAAAGCCTTGCCTTATGGGAGACTATTGACAAGGATCATTAAGCATTTCAATGTCTAACTCCCTGGAAGAGGAAATCCTATGAAAAGTGTAGAAATCTATACCAATAAATCTCTCAGGAGAATGCAATTGACAGTAGATGAGGATGGTGTATGGAGGACGATAAGAGAAACCCCTCAAAGGGGTGAGAGAATAGAAGCTAGTGATGATCAAGAAGAGGAGGAAGAAAATGAAGAAGAAGAGGAGGATGAAGAGGAGACTTGAGCTAGATAAAGGAAGAGTAAGAAGAGGCATGACTTATCAAGTGAGAGGAAGCAACCTCACACAAAGAGGAGATTATTTGAAGAAGAGTCCTCTCCTCAATCTCATCAAAATATTGGAGACATGCCTAGTGAGGAGGGAGTTAGTAGAGGTGACACCATTGTAGCCAAGGTGTTCCAAGAGGTCTTGAACAACCACATAAAAGAGATGGAAAAGATGTACAAGTTCTTCAAATCCTTTGCTCTTATGGTGCTAAGTAAGTTAGATGGCTTGGACACTAGGGCAACAAATATTGAAGAATTATTAATGAAGAACACACATAGTGATGAAGGACCCTCTAGGCCTCTAGCTAAGGATGAGAAGGATGATGAAGGAGATGAGAAACGTAAGAAAAAGAAAGAGGATGGAGATGATGATCAAGAAGGCAACTTTGAGTTTGGGGCTAGAGAAAGTGAGAAAAATGAGAGTGTTCAAGAAGAGCCACAAGAAGGTGGAAGCCAAGAAGGAAGCTTGATAGAAAGAGCCGAGATCACATCACCATCCACCGCATCATTTGGCCAAGGAAGAGTCAAGCACGTGGTCAAGAAGAATGGTACAAGGAGATCCTCCTGGTTGGCTACAACACCAAAGCCAAACTACACCGACAAGGAGCAAGCAAGTGAGGGGCCACTTCACATTGAGCTTAAGGGAGACATGACCATCACAACCAAAAAATATGGCGTGAAGACAATGACAAAAATCAAAGACTAAGCACTCTTTAACCCTCTTTCTCATTTTACTTATGTACTTAGTCTAGTTTATGTACTTTTATTCCATACATGGTTAATGTATTTAGAATAGTTCATGATTTTCAAGTTTTGACCTACAATGTGCCTTTCTAGTTCATGTGATCGTTTGAAGCTCAATGATAATATCATAGTATTGAGAGCTTACATTACTTTTGTTTTCATATGTGCTTCACTTTCAACATCCCGCATTTGATTGACGACAAAAGGGAGAGAAGAAGTGTTATGCAAAATATACTTTGATTTGATATTTCGATATTTGCTATGATAAATGTGGTTTAATATATGGCATAATGGTTTATTGATGTGCACCCATTTAAGGGGAGAAAAAGTACTTAGATATTGTGATGCATGAATGGCTTATGGTTTATTGGTCATTTTGTGCTCATTAGCATTTTTATATTTTGAGAAGCTTTGAGTTGGCTTATGCATTGGTTGATCAAGATGTTTATGAATGTATTTTATAGTTGATCACCTTGCTTTGATGATTGTGTGATTAGTTATACCTGAAACTCAGACGCAGACCAAAAATTTGAATTTTCATTTTTGACATAAAATTCAAAAATAAAATTTGGTCGTCCAAATTTTATTTTTGAATTTTATGTCAAAAATGAAAATTTGATAATTCTTATTTAAAACTGTCATTTCTTGTTTAAAAGTGAAAATTTCAGAGGACTTGATCTTTCAAAACTTTCAAATTTTCAAAATTCAAGTCCAAATATGAGCATTATCTAAGGGGGAGCATTGCATATTGACTCTAACCTCTAAAACCCTTATTAGAATGTGATCTAAATGATTTTATACTATATTTTCTATTTAGATGGATGGAAGGAGGTTTATAGAGGTTAGTTGGGTCATAAGTTCATTCATGAGCCATGTTATGTTAATGTGCTAAATTGGTCATCATTTATCTATGACATTATTGCTTTATTTTACTATATTAATTTAATCCATCACATTTTTCATCAAATTTTGTCATCATAAAAAATAGGGGAGATTGTAAGCCCCAAGGGCTAATCATGTTGTTTTGATTAATGACAAACATTGATAAATGCAAAGTCCTAATAAAATAATGTTGATTAATCTTGATATGGACTAATGTGCTTAATTGTTGTGTGGTAGGATTTTTGGAGTGAGAAGAATACAAGTCTCATTTCCTTAATGCTAAAAGTGCAAGAACAACTCAAGGTTACAAATATGGTTGAAGATAAAAGAGTTGATTCAAGATAATTGAAGGCTTTGAAAACCTTAGTGTAGGTTTACAAATGCATTATAGATATATCTTTGTAAACCTTGCACTTGTTTGTCTTTGAAATCCAAAGTATTTTCAAGAGAGCTTAAAACTTGGTTTTCAATCTCAAATGATTTATCTACAGGTGTTTCTACCAAGTTCTTGATAACGATATTTGGACTAAAAGCTTTTGAAAAAATCCATTTTATAGTCCAAAATAATTTCAAACATGTTGTGTTGATTTCTAATCATTTTGACTAAGTTTGAAATGTTCGGACTCCAATTCGGACGTCCGAACTATATTTCATGGTTACTGAATTTCTAGACAAATTCAAATGACCATTCGGTGCTTGTGTCCATATTCGGTCGACCGAATTTATCCTGGTAGCTTGAAAATAAAAAAAATTGGATGATTATTAGGACACAGAGGTCCAAGTTCGGTCGACCAAATTTACTATTACTAACCGTTATTTGAACATTGCAACTGATTTTTAAACCTATAAAAGACATATACTTCAAATTTTTGGGTAGTTTTTGAGCCATTAAGAATCATCACTCTTCCCAATCATTCTTTATCAAGAAGTTCTCTTTTGTCTTGTGCTAAAAAGTTCATATTTAAGATTCCTTAGACAAAAAGGTGAAGGTGTGCTAATTATTCATCATCTACCAAGTTATTGGTAACTTTCTTTTCTCTTACTTCATCTACCTGTTGTTTTCAAGGTTATCTCGAGGATATAAAACCCTTGTGATAGGGTGAGCCTTGATTATTTGTAAATGAAAAGAGGTTATGAAGTAAAACCCTTGTAGGGTGAGCCTCTATTGTTTTTTTTATCAACTTGTGTTATAGTTGAGTTTGGTTGAAATCCTTGAGTTAGGGCTTAAGGTAGTTGATGTAGATCTTGAGTGATCGAACCACTATAAATTGCTTGTGTTGTCTCTTCTGTTCTCTCTTTAAATTTGGAATCTTGTTGTGTATACTTGCATAGTTTGTTAAGTGTTTGATTTCAAAACATCTTCCAAATCAATTTTCTCAAAAATGAAAAAGTTTTCAAAAATTAGCCAAAGACCTAATTCACCCCCTTCGGTTTTTCAAGTAGTTTTTGAGCGCTTTAAGAATCTTCATACTTCAAAATCATTTGTACATCAAGAAACTTTGTTTTGTCTTGTGCTTCAAAGTAACTTTTCAAGATTTCATAGACAAAAAGGTGAAGCGGTGGTAGCTTTGTCCTCATCTACCAAGTTGTTGGTAATATTTTATTCTCTTATTTCATCTACTTGTTGTATTCAAGGTTTTCTTAAGGGACTCTTATTGGGTGGACCTCTATTCTATCTTGGTTAACTATTTTTATAGTTGAATTGTTTGAAATCCTTGAGTGAGGACTCAATGTAGTGGATGTAGATTTTGAGGAGATCAAACCACTATAATCGCTTGTGTGATCAAACCACTATAATCACTTGTGTGATCTTTACTCTTCTTCCCTTGGTTATTCATTGTGTTGACTTGAATATCTTCTTGTGAACTTGAATTCAAATCTCTTCCAAACCAAATTTGCAAAAAAAGAAATGTTTTTGAAGAATAGCCAAAGACCTAATTTATCCCTTCTCTTGGATCTTTCAATTGGTATTTGAGCTAGGGATTCTTTGTGTGGTTACAACCTAAAAGTTAAGATGTTATGGCTAATGTTTCAAACTTGCCTTATTTGTAAGGGCCTTCCACAAATAGGCCCCTTTTTTTGATTGAACAAACTATACTTTTTCACTACAAGAAAATGTGGCATTAGCGACGGACAAATCCGTCGCTAATTTGAATTTGCGACAGAAATTTCCCTCGCTAAAAACGTCGTCGCAAATTGCGGCCGAAACATATTTACCTCGCAATTAGGTTAGCAATTTGTGATTAATTTGCGAGAGAAAAAAATATTGGTCAATGCCTGCGGGCTAAAGTATTAGCAAAGGACTTAGCGAAGGATTTTGTGACGGAATATTAATTTAAAATTAAAAATTTTAATTGTCCGTCGCTAATTCCTCGTAAATTAGCGACGGATTAGCCATGAAAAATCAAAATTTTATTTTAAATTAATTTATCCGTCGCAAATCCCTCCCCAATTAGCGACGGATTAGTGACGGAAATTAAAATTTTTTATTTAAATAAATATTCCGTCGCAAACTCCTTCGCTAATTTGCAAGGGATTAGCGACCGAATTTCATTATTTTTTATTTAAAATTATTTTTTCCGTTGCAGAATCTGTCGCTAATTTGCGAGGGATATGAAGAATTTTTTATTTTAATTTAAATATTCCGTCACAAAATCCGTCGCTAATTAGCTACGGATTAGCGACGGATTTTTATTTCTGAATTATTTTAAACTTTAATATTCCATCGCTATTCCGTCGCTTTTTTCCTGATATGTAATACAACATATTTTTCATGATACATAAATAATATATATTACATGTACATATTAACTTTACGAAATACAATCATACAATATTAATAAAACAATTTATATTTAATCAGAATAAATATTTATAATACATAAATATAATATAATGAAGATGCAAAGATCATTTATAGATTTAAAACACTTATAGAATATAGAAGAAAAATTAATATAAAAAATATAGCAAATTTCAAGTTTCGCCGCTAATCCCATGCTAATTAGCGAGGGATTAGCGACGGAAGTGGAATTTAAGAATTAAAAAATTTAGTTTTAAAATTAAAATTAACTGTCCCTCGATAATCCCTCGCTAATTAGCGTGGGATTAGCGACGACAAAAATTAAGAATTAAAAAAATTAGTTTTAAAATTTGAGTTGTGCATTGGATGTGACCGAATACAATCGAGTGAGTGGATGCAACACCACTCATGATATGTGGAGACTTCTTCAAGTAGTGCACGAAGGGACTAATTAAGTGAAGGAGTCAAAGTTTGCAATGCTAGTAAGAGATTATGAGTTATTCACCATGAAGCAAGGAGAGAACATTAGTGACATTTTCACTAGATTTACCAACATCTCCAACGGTTTAAAGTCCTATGGGAAAAATTATTCACTTGGAGAACAAAATAGAAAGATATTGGATGCTCTACCCAAGTCTTGGCAACCAAAGACTCTTGCCATTGAAGAATCAAAAGACTTGAATACTCTTCCTCTTGAATAGCACATTGGATCATTGCTCACACATGAGATGAAAATCAAGAGACTAAATGATCTTGAAAATGAAGAGAAAGGAAGAAAAGGAGTTGTATTTAAAGCCTCTGACAATTCTAGTGAGCAAGAGGAATCATCAAATGATGAAGACGAAGATGGAGAAGAAGATGAGATGACAATGGTAGTGAGAAAGTTCAAGAAATCGTACAAAAATGGATTTCTCAAAAAGGGGAAAAGGCCTCCCAAGAAAGGTGGACAATCATTATCATTATTCAAACTTCAATGGTATGAATGCAAAAGTACCGAGCACCTTGTTGCCGATTTCCCTAAAGCATTGGAAAAGGTGAGAGAAACCAAACTCAAGAAGAAGAAATCTTTCAAGAAAGGAAAGGGGCTAGTTCGAACTTGGGATCAACATGCCAATGAAGAAAGTGGAGATGACAATGAAGGGAGAGCAAATGTATGTTTTATGGCTATGAATGATGAGGTACAATATACTCCTTCAATCTCTACTTGTTGCGATAATGATACTGATAATCCTAGTGAATTATTTGTTGATATATATAGTGAATTAAAAAAGGTTTCAAAAAGAAACAAAGAGATGAGATTCAAAATTGATGAATTGTTAAATGAAAATTCAAAACTATTTTGTGAAAATAAAAAACTCATTGAATCCATTGATTGTTTGAATATTGAAAAGGAAGTTTTAAATGTTTTCTTGCAAAACATGTCTCTTGAGAACAAATCTGTTTATGCAAAAATTTCCACTCCTGAGAAAATGATAGTTGACTATAATATTTTGAAAAAGAAAGTGATGATCTAACCTTATGTGTTGAAAAGTTTATAAATGGTAGAGACAATCTTGACAATCTACTTGGATCTCAAAGATCTCCATTAGTGAAAGATGGTCTTTGCTACAATCATTTGAACAATGTTTCCAAATATAATATTTTTTTTGTTAAAGCTACATCTACCTCTATGCCTCATACTTGTTGTACTTATTGTGGTAGACATGGGCACAAGCCCACTAGATGTTATGTGAAAAGAATGATAGGAAATGCTTTTAAAACCATTTAGAGAGCTAAGGGACTATTACTAACTCCCTTGGACCCAACAAAATGTGGGTACCAAATGTCACTTTCTCTCATTTGATGTAGGTACATCTTCCCGCAAGATCAAGTGCCACTAAGTGGTTACTTGATAATGGATGCTCAAGATATATGACAGGGAATGCTCCACTCATTAGTGAACTTAAAGCCATAAATGATAGATTTGTTACCTTTGGTGACAAGAAGAAAGGAAGAATTTTTGGAGTAGGTAATATTGGTAAAGGATTTTCCCCTCTCATTAAACAAGTTTTTCTCATTGATGATATGAAGTACAACTTGCTTAGTATTAGCCAATTGTGTGACAATGGATGCAAAGTTGAGTTTAAATGTGATACTTGTACTATTCTTGATAGTGTAAGTGGCAAAATTATTTTTGTTACAAATAGAGTTGGGAATGTCTATGTGCCATTATTTTTGTTACAAATAGAGTTGGGAATGTCTATGTGCCATATCTTGATGAACTTGTTGCCAATAATGTTAAATGTCTTGCTGTTCATGATCTTGTTGCCACTAGTCTTGGTGGCAAGAGGTATGCATATATTATTGTTGATGATTTTTCAAGATTCACTTGGGTGCTCTTTTTATCACAAAAGGTTGAAGCATTTCATGAATTTTTAAGACTTTTCAAAAAGGTTCAAACCTCTCTTGATTGCAAATTGATTTCTATTAGAAGTTATAATGGGAGAGGGTTTTACAAAACTTTGTGATGAGAATGGTACTGTTCACAATTTTGTAGCTGCCAAAACACCTCAACAAAATAGGGTTGTTGAGAGGAAAAATCAAACTTTGCAAGAAATGGCTAGGTCTATGTTTTGTGAAAATTCTTTACAAAATTATTTTTCAGCCGAAGCTATAAACACTACTTGCTATGTTATGAATAGAGTTCTTCTGAGACCATTTGTAAGAAAACCACCTTTTGAACTTCTATTTGGTAGAACTCCCTCAATTGCCTATTTTAAAGTATTTGGTTGCAAGTGCTTTATATTGAATATTTGTGGCAACTTGGGAATATTTAATAAAAAATTGGATGAAGGCATCATTCTTGGTTACTCATCTAACAAAAAGGCTTATAGAGTTTACAATAAAAGAACTTTATGTGTTGAGGAAACTATACATATGAGCTTTGATGAATCTAACATTTACTTGGAAAGAAGAGACAATGATGATGTAGGTTCTTCGATAAATGATAATCAAATTCATCTTCAAGTACCAACTTTGGAAGTCATGCCAATGAAGAAATGATTGAGCAAGAACAAGATGATCAACCTAGTGGTGACCAAGAGTTTCCCAAAGACCTAAGATATGCAATAGGCCACCCTAAGGAGCAAATCATTGGTAATGTCTTACAAGGTGTGAAAACAAGGTGGTATTTTATCGACAACTTTGCCCTTTTATCTTATATTGAGCCTAAAAACATTGATGATGCTTTGTGTTATAATTTTTTGATTGTTGCTATGCAAGAGGAACTAAATCAATTTGAGAGAAACAAATTTTGAATTCTTGTTCTAAGACCCCATGATCACCCCGTTATTGGTACACAATGGGTTTTTAGAAACAAACTAAATGAATCTGGAGAAGTTCGAAATAAGGCTAGACTTGTTGCCCAAGGATTCAATCAAGAAGAGAGCATTGACTATGATTAAAATTTTGCTTTGGTAACTAGACTTGAATCTATAAGAATGATTTTGGCATTTGCTTGCTTTAAACGTTTTAAGTTATTTCAAATGAATTTTAAAAGTTCATTTCTAAATGGTTTTATTGATAAAGAAGTTCATGTGGAACAACTTCCTGTTTTGCTCATGAAAAATTTCCTAACCATGTCTTCAAATTATCCAAAGCTTTATATGATTTGAAACAAGCTCCAAGAGTTTGGTATGAAAGATTAAGTGGTTTTGTACTTTCAAAAGGATTTTAAAGGGGAAAGGTCAGCAAAATGAGAAAGGTAAAAATGTTGATGAAAAGGTGTATAGAGGTATGATTGGAAGCTTGCTTTATCTTATCGCAAGTAAACCAGATATTATGTTTGTCATGTGCTCATGTGTTAGATTTCAATCTTGTCCAAAAAAGTCTCATTTAATTGTCATTAAGCGTAGTCTTCGTTATCTCATTGATACACATGATTAAGGTCTTTGGTTTACAAAATCATCTTCCTTTGATCTTATTGCTTATTCAGATGCGGACTATGCTGAATACAAAGTCGAGCATATGAGTACAAGTGGTCATTGTCAATTTTTTAGTAGTTATATTGTGTCTTGGTATAGTAAGAAACAAGCTTGTGTGTCATTGTCTACCACCGATGCAGAATTTATCGCCGCTCGTACTTGTTGTGCTCAAGTGCTATGGATGATGCACACACTTGTTGATTTTGGCTTAGATTTCAAATGATTACCTGTCTTATGTGATAATACTAGTGCTATTAATTTGAGCATAAATTTCATTCAACATTTTAGAACTAAGCATATAGAGATTAAGCACCATTTCATTCATGATCATGTAGCTAAAGGTGATATATATTTGGATTATGTGTGTACAAATGAATAAAATTGCTAACATTTTTCACCAAGCCTTTGGTTGAGGAAAGGTTTTGTTACCTTTAAAGAAGCTTAGGAATATCAAAAATTCAATTACTAATGTGTGTATTCAAGTGTAAGAAAAATAGGGAAAGTTTGGATGCATGGTTCAAATGCATGCTCTGTAATTTGGATGTTCAAACTGCTCTTCAATCTATCTTATATAGAAAGATTTCGACACAAGTTCAGACGCATGACCAAAAATTCAGTTCGACAAAATTTACTGGAGTAAGAAGAAATAGAGAAATTTGAGTGCGAGTTTGGACGTAGACCAGAAAGTTTGAACTTAGAGATTATAGCATTTTAAAACCCTTCGAACAGCAATTTCTCTCATTTTTATCATCCAAATTCTCTCTTCTCTCAAAACCCACACAACCCACTTTCATCCAAACTCAAATTTCTTCCATATTCCACTATTTGCACTTGAAATCTTCAATATTTTCGTGTTCTAAGTCCTAGATTAACCTTGAAACTCACCTTCATTCAAAGAAATCATCTTGGTGCTTTCAAAAAGAGCCAATGTTGCTAAGGGAAAAGACAAAGCCAAGGTGCTTGATGGTGGGCTGATAATCAACGAACCAAGAAGGGTTCATGTTCCTCAAACTTCCTTAGGAGTGGATAGATTTGTATCAACAAGGGTTGCCATGGAATTTGAAGAGGGGAGCAAAATAGGAAGATCATTCCTGAACATAAAGTTAACTTGGATAAGCTCTCCAATATGGGTAATGTTCTATTTCTCTTTGGTGAAATTAGATGGAGTAGTTTTCTTGTGGTTAATGAAGAATACTATCCTACTCTTGTGTATAAGTTTTATGCGAATCTTAAAGAGGAAAGGATTGAACATGTGGGACATAATGTAGTTCAATGGTATTCTTCTAGAGTATCTCAAGTTGATTTTGAATTTAATGATACTCTAATCAATAGGATTTGCGGAGTAGATGATAATGGGCCTAGATAATACTCCTTAGGTCAACATTTCTATCTTCGTGAATTGTATGAAAATGAAAGGTTGGAAGAAGCATTGATATTTCATATTTTTGCTTAATATAATGATCATTTTGAGCTCAAATTTCTGTTGAATTTTAGTGTTTCAAACACCATTTACACTCCCTTTATCTCTTATTTGATTTATATGAGTTTATTGAAGATTTGAAGCACAATGAAGCAATGAAGGAGATTTACAACTTTATAATCAAACAAAAAAAAGAAGAAGAATGCAAAATAGAGCAGCAAAGTAGGGCAGCAGGACAGAAACATTTCAAGTGGCATTTTGGCCTCCTTAGAGATTTCAAATACAGACATGATCTTCTGAACAATTATAGAGGATATTTTTAAGTTTCCATAATGGTAACATTTACATCAATCCGAATTCGTTTGGTCACCCTACATATAGTGCAAAGTCAGTATTTTTGGATTTGGTTCCAGTTTTGATACATTGTGGTGTAATTACCATATCTGGAGTTATGGATGTCCAATGGAGGTGATTCAAATATCTGTAGAAAATTAAGAGTATTATATACGACTTTCATGAAGACAAGAAAATCTAGATCGTCCGATTTAATGCTCTGAATCACCAATAATCAAAACGGTACCGTTTTGGCAGAAACAGAATTTTCTGCAATTGTTGCTCTCTTTTTGGGAGGTATATATATACCCTTTTAGGGCATTTGAAGGGGCAGCCGTCTAGGGTTCCAGAGAGAAGAAAAACAGAAGAAAACATCCCAAAAACTCTCCCAAAATCGTTAATATTTGGAAGAGAAAACATGAGAGAAGATCAAATCTTTGAAGAAGGAGAACATCAATCTTGAAGATTCAAGCTCAAGAACACAACTTTCCACAACCAAGTTGGAGAACTCCAAGCCTTGAAGAAGAGAAGATTTGAGCCATGAAAATGAGAAATTCTTAATCTTTCTTTATTTCTTTATGTTCTTTGAATTGTAATATGTTGATGAGCTAAATTATTGAATACTTGGATGGTTATGAACCCTAGTTATTATCTATGTGAATGATTGGTTTTCTTGGTTGATTGAATTCCGAATTCTTGTGGATTGTTTGTGGGTTTGATTGTTTGAACTGACTCAGCTATTAATTGATTCATAATCTGGATTTATTCACTTGGAATTGAGAAAGGAATGGTGAAATAGACCATATACAAACAATGGGGATGATTAGGTGACTAGAGATAGAAACCCCAACATCTTCTTGGTAATTAGAGAAATCTAATTTGGGAGTTTGATTGCTTGAATCAATTCAGTTGTTGATTGGCTCATAATCTGGATTTTTCACTTGGAATTGAGAAAGGAAGGGTGAAATAGACCATACACAAACAATGGGGATGATTTAGGTGACTAGAGATAGGAACCTCAACATCTTCTTGGTAATTAGAGCAATCTAATTGGAAATTCACTAATGTAAATGCATTTTTAGGTTGAATTGGTTAGGAAGAGATTTCAACCAATTAATCTAAGAGTAGAGGACTTTCATCTAGAGATAGAGTGAGTTCTAATTTAGGAATTTCTCAAACATAAGAAGGGGAATTCATTAACCAAGGGACTTTTCTATCACATAGGTAATTCTAGGGGGATTTTCCATTCAAGTATTACTCTCTCAATTGAAATTTTCTCTTGCAAACTAAAATTTAGATAAACTGAAATTTTCTGTTTAATTTAGATTTTGATTCCTAATAGTTTGTTTCTATCATATTTACAAGCAAATTTGATAGGCTAGACAATAGAGTGAAAAGTGAGTAATGGTATTTGATCATCCCCGTGGATACGACATTTAAATTACTTGCCATTGTACTAATTATAACGATAGGTGCACTTGCCTAGTGTTTGTGTCCAATTGTTAGAGATTGTGACAAAATTAAGTATAAGGGCATGCAAAACAACACAACAAGTTTTTGCGCCATTGCCGAGGAATAATTGGTCATTATTAGGAAAGCTCAAACTCTATTGATTTAGTCATTTTACTTGTTATTTGTGTAATACTTGTTACTAGTATCAGCATTTATTTTCTTGTTTGAAATTTTGTTAGTTATTGGTGAATTGAAGTGGCTAGCTTGTGTTTTTTGCATTTGTTCTGTTTTAGTGTGAATTCCTTGGGCTGAAATTTTGTTTATACTTGTGGTGAAGGTGTCAACTGAAGATGTGAAGGTGTGAACTTGTGTTAGCATTTATTTTCTTGTTTGTATTTTGTTAGTTATTGGTGAATTGAAGTACTTAGTTTGTGTTCCTCTGTTTTTGTTTTGTTTAAGTTGTTGTTCTGTTTTTTTTCTCTTTTTCTGTTTTAGTGAAGAAAAACAAAAATTGCTTGCATTAAACGTTTATTTTGATTTGTGGTGAAGGTGTGAATTTGTTTTGGTTTATGATCTCAAGTGATTTGGAGGAATTGGCTCAACTTAATTCCCAAGCTGAACAAATTTTTCATTGGGATCCAAGGGGTATCAATCTTGAAGTAGTGCTTGAGGGAGTTGAAATTGAAGGTGAAAATATTCAACAAGTGAACAATATGGCACATAATGGGAATGCAAGGCAAAGAACTATGGGAGATTATGCACGACCTTCTTTGTTAAACGGAGTCAAACATTGCTCGGCCAAGAGTTGAAGCAAACAATTTTGAGATCAAGTCAAATATCATCCAAATGGTTCAACAATTGGTACAATTCGATGGTTTACTGGACGAAGACCCAAATACTCACATTGCCAACTTCTTGGAAATATGTGATACTTTCAAGATTAACGGGGCTTCGTAGATGCTATCCGCCTTCGACTATTTCCATTTTTATTGAGGGATCGAGCCAAGTCATTGTTGAAGTCACTTCCACCGGGGTCTATTACTAAATGGAACGATCTTGGCGAGAAGTTTCTTGCTAATACTTCCCTCCGGCAAGGACAGCCAAACTATGGAATGACATCTTCTCTTTTCAACAAATGGAGAGTGAGAGCTTATATGATTCTTGGGAGAGATGGAAGGAGCTATTGAGAAAATGCCCACATCATGGTCTAGATTTGGGGCTGCAAATGCAAACATTCCATAGTGGGTTAAATTTTCCTTCCAAGCAACTCATTGATGCTTCTTCGGGAGGAACTACAAATTTGAAGACACCAGAAGAGTTACAAGACCTTATTGAAAATATTGCAATGAACAATTACTAATGGGGGAATCCTAGACCGAAAGCCAAGGCTAGTGGAGTACACAATGTAGATATGATGACGGCTTTGGAGGCTAAGTTTGATGCCCTAAACAAGAAGATCGAAAGTTAGAGTCGGTCACCTCCAATCTCCCAAGTGATGATGGCTTGTGACTTTTGCGGCTGTGGTCATCCAAATCATGAATGCCAAATAATGGGAACTTCTAATACATCGTCATTGGAGCATGTTGACTATCTTGGTGGAGGAAGGCAGCCTAACAATCCTTATAGCAATACTTATAATCCGGGGTGGAGGAATCATCCAAACTTTTCATGGAGTAATCAAGGGCAACAAAGGCCGCTACATTCTCCCGGTTCTCAATCTTCATCAAACTCTCGACCCCAACCATCTCTTCCTTACGAACATCAACCTCCTCCACCTCCTCAACCACCGGTGAAGTCTAACCTTGAGGAATTAATGACAAAGTTTATTGCGGCAATCGAAAATCGGTTCCAAATTCAAGAAGCATCCCTAAGGAACCAAGAGGCTTCTATTCACAACTTGGAAAATCAAATAGGCCAATTGGCGAAGCTTGTTTCGGAAAGGCAAGTTGGAACACTCCCAAGCAATACCGAGCCGAATCCAAGAGAACATGCTAAAGCCATCACTTTGAGGAGTGGGAAGGAATTGGAGGTTCCAAAGCAAAAGGAGCAAGAAAGAGAAAAAGAGAAGATAGAAGAACCATTGCATGTTGATGATGAAGAAAGGATTGAGAAGAAAGAAGCACAAAAGAAAAAGGAAATTTCAGAATGCAAGCCCAAAATTCCATATCCTGCCCGACTTCAACAAGAGAAAAAGGATGAACAATTTGGTAAATTTCTCGAACTCTTTAAGCAATTGCATATCAACTTACCTTTTGTTGAAGCTCTTTCGCAGATGCCAAGATATGCTAGATTCTTAAAGGAGATCCTTTCCAAGAAAAGAAAGCTGGAAGAGTTCTCAATGGTGACATTGAACGAGGAATGTTCAGCCATTCTTCAGAACAAAGACAAGTTACCCCAAAAGCTAAAGGATCCAGGGAGTTTCACAATCCCTTGCACTATTGGTATCAATTGGTAGAGCATTAGCAGATTTAGGAGCTAGCATTAATTTGTTGTCATATGACATGTTTAAAAATTTGGGGTTGGGCTAAACCTACTAGGATGAGCATTCAATTGGCAGATAGATCGGTTAAGTATCCTAGGGGAATTATTGAAGATGTGCTTGTTAAAGTTGATAAATTCATATTTCCTGTTGATTTTGTGATACTTGATATGAATGAGGATATTGATGTGCCGTTAATTTTAGGGAGACCTTTTCTAGCTACCGCTAAGGCTAATATAGATGTATGTGAAGGAAAATTGACCCTTAGGGTAGGAGAAGAAGAGGTTATTTTTAAAGTTCCCGAGGCTATGAAACATTCTTTTGATCATGATGATTCTTGTTATAGGATAGATGTTATTGGTAACATTGTCTCCGATTATGTGCAGGAATTATTGATTGATGACCCTTTGGAAATATCTCTATTTCAAGGTGAAGAAATAAAGGAGGGGCAACATGAAGTTGACGAAATTATAGCACATTTGGAGTCATCCCCATTCACAACAAAAGGGATGATGTTTGAGAAGATTGAAAGGGAAAAAGAGAGTAGAATGAAATCCTCCATTGAAGATCCCCCGGAATTGGGGCTGAAAAAGTTACCGGATCATTTGGAGTATGTTTTTCTTGCAGATAATTCTAAACTTCTGGTGATCATTGCAAACAATTTGCAAAAAGAGCAGAAACAAGAGCTCATCAAAGTGTTAAAGAAGCATAAAAAGGCAATGGCATGGAAAATCTCCGACATTGATGGTATTAGTCCTTCATTTTGCACCCACAAAATATTGATGGAAGAAGACTTCAAGCCAGTGGTGCAACCCCAAAGATGGTTAAATCCAAACATGAAGGAAGTGGTAAAAGCAGAGGTAATCAAGCTTCTTGATGCCGATCTTATTTATCCTATCTCGGATAGTCCATGGGTTAGTCCTGTCCAAGTAGTCCCCAAGAAAGGAGGGATGATCGTGGTACCCAATGAGAAAAACGAGTTGATTCCCATGCGGACCGTGACGGGGTGGAGGGTATGCATTGATTACCGTAAGCTCAATGATGCCACTCAAAAGGATCATTTTCCACTACCTTTCATTGATCAAATACTTGAGAGACTCGCGGGTCATAGGTATTATTGTTTTCTTGATGGTTTTTCGGGGTATTTTTAAATTCCAATAGCCCCGGAAGATTAAGAGAAAACTACTTTTACTTGTCCTTATGGTACTTTTGCTTACCGTCGTATGCCATTTGGTCTTTGTAATGCTCCTGCTACTTTTCAAAGATGCATGTTAGCTATTTTTGAAGGTCTAGTGGAGGATATTATGGAAGTCTTTATGGATGATTTCTCTGTCTTTGGTGATTCCTTTGAACTTTGTTTGAAAAATCTTGAAAAGGTTTTGCAAAGATGTGAAGAAACCAATTTAGTTTTGAATTGGGAGAAATGTCATTTTATGGTTAAAGAAGGAATTGTTTTGGGGCATAAGATTTCTAGCAAGGACATAGAGGTTGATAGAGCCAAGATAGCAACCATAGAGAAATTACCACCACCAACTTCGGTGAAGGCAATTAGAAGTTTTCTTGGTCATGCTGGTTTCTATAGAAGGTTTATAAAGGATTTTTCCAAAATTACCAAACATCTCACAAATTTACTTGAAAAAGATTTGGCCTTTGTGTTTGATGAAAATTGCTTCTTTGCTTTCAATTTGTTGAAACAAAAACTGATAGAGTCTCCTATCTTGGTTGCCCCCGATTGGTCCCTTCCCTTTGAACTAATGTGCAATGCAAGTGATTTTGTAGTAGGAGCAGTACTTGGACAAAGGAGAGAAAGGTATTTTCAACAAATATACTACGCAAGCAAGACCTTAATGGAAGCACAAGAGAATTACACTACAACTGAGAAGGAGCTGCTTGCTGTAGTTTTTGCTTTTGAAAAATTTCGACCTTATCTCATTTTGTCTAAAGTCATTGTTTATACTGACCATTCAGCACTCAAATATCTTATTAACAAACATGATGCAAAGCCTAGACTAATTCGGTGGGTACTTTTGTTGCAGGAATTTGATTTGGAGATAAGGGACAAAAAGGGAGCAGAAAATCTTGCTGCCGATCATCTATCACAATTGGAGAACCCACATTTGGAGCGATTGAATGAGGAAGACATCAATGATATATTCCCTGACGAGAGGTTATACTCGGTTGTAAGTCACAGTGATCACACTCCTTGGTTTGCAGATTATGCTAACTATATTGTAGGTCGGATCTTACCAAAGAACTTGACTCCTCAATAAAAGAAGAAATTCTTTTCGGAGTTAAAGTATTATCTTTGGGAGGATCCATATTTGTTTCGAATATGTGCAGATCAAATCATAAGGAGATGTGTAGCATACCCCGAGAATATGGACATCTTGGAGCATTGCCATAAAGGTCCGGCCGGTGGTCATTATCAAGCTAATGGGACAGCCAGAAAGGTACTAGAGTTGGGATTCTATTGGCCGACTTTGTTTAAGGATGCCCAAAGGTATGTTGAAATGTGTGATAATTGCCAACGGACAGGTAATATCTCAAAAAGACATGAAATGCTACATTTCAAGTTTGTGAAGTATTTGACTGTTGGGGCATTAATTTCGTGGGTCCTTTTCCAAAATCTTTTGGTAATACATATATTTTGGTCACAGTTGATTATGTCTCTAGATGGGTTGAAGCCCAAGCTTTGCCCACAAATGATGCTGGAGTAGTTGTTAAGTTCTTGAAGAAATTGTTTACTTGCTTTGGCATTCCTAGAGCTATAATAAGTGATTGGGGAACCCACTTTTGTAACCAACAACTTGAGAAAGTCTTGCTTCGATTAGGTGTTACTCACAAGAAGGTGACCCCGTATCACCCTCAAACTAGTGGTCAAGTAGAAGTTGTTAATAGAGAAATCAAAAGAATTTTGGAAAAGATTGTTGAGCATACTAGAAAGGATTGGAGTGTTAATCTTGATGATGCTTTGTGGGCATATAGGACAGCATACAAGACTCCCATTAGGTCTACTCCATATAGATTGGTTTATGGGAAATCTTGTCATTTGCCGGTGGAGGTTGAGCATAAAGCATATTGGGCTATCAAGTTGGTTAACTTTGATCTTAACATTGCAGGAAAGCAAAGAATGCTCCAAATCAATGAACTTGATGAATGGAGGAGAGAAGCCTATGATAATTCACGAATTTACAAGGAGAAGGTGAAGCAATGGCACGACAAACATGTGTTGCCAAACCGAGAATTTAAGGAAGGAGATCAAGTATTATTGTTCAATTCTCGGTTGAGGCACTTTCCCAGAAAGCTCAAATCTCGATGGTCAGGACCGTTTTTAGTAAACAAGGTCTACCCTTATGGTGTAGTGGAGGTTGCACATCCAGATAAAGGAACATTTAAAGTTAACGGTCATCGCCTCAAACTCTATCATGGAGGGGATCCTAAGGGACTTGAAAAAGTTTCTTTAATCCTCCATGATCTGGAAGATAAGTGATTTACAATGCTTTCTATTCATCTGTACATAATTTTGAGTTTCAAGTTTGGTTTTGAGTTTCAAGTTTTAATTGTTTTGAGTTGTGGAAATTTATGTTGTGTGTTGTTTGGTGTAATTTTTATGTTCTTGAGTTATTATTTTGTTAAAATTAGTTGTTGAATTTGTGGTTGCATGTTTGTAGTCTTGGTTAAAAAAAAGGTGAAACAACGCCGTTTGCAGCACTATTCGCAGGTGTTAAAAAAAAGAGGAGAGAGAAACTAGCCCCGAACCTAGTGGTGGAGCAAGTGGTGTATGAACGCTACATCAGGGGAGTTCTCTTTTCTCTTTTTCTCATTCTCTTTCTTTATTTTCTTCCTATGTTTTAATGCTTGAATTTTAATTTTGTCCTAGTTTCCAACTTTCTCTCATTTATTCTTATTGTGTAGTATATAGAAGGTGCAGCTTGCTGCTCATATGGGTTCGCCCAGTCTTCACGTACGAAACAACCATTTTGTTAACCTTTTTTGTGTTTTGTTGTTTGGAGTGAACTTTAAATTTCTATTTCTAGTCTTGTTTGTATCTTTCTCCCAACATTGGGGACAATGTTGCCTTAAGTGTGGGGGAGTTGGCTTTAGTATAGTTTATTTTCATGAATTTCGGATGAATTTTCTTGTTTGTGTTTTTGGAATCTTCAAAATATTTTCAAGACTTGCATTGTTTAATCTTTTCTCAAAGAGTGGTTATACAAGCATTATAAAGGTCATACCTAGTACCTTAAATTTAGATTAAGTAATCACCCCTTGTATTCTTTGCTTGTATGGAATTTATCTTTTAAGCACATTCCTTCTTTGCTTTTGTTGTGATGATTATGGAGTTGAATCTTGTGTTATTGGCCTTGGAATTCAACATAACTTTTATCCTAGAACCCGCATTCACTTGCCTTGAGACGAAATGAGTAAGTAACCTTAGTTTGCTCTTGAAATGATGGTAATAGGCCTTCTTTGTCCCGATTGAGCTTTTCTAGCCATCCCTTTTTATTTTATCAGTAGTACCCTTCTTGAAGCCTTTATGCATAAATTTTCTAATCTATATTCTTAATTTTTCCTTCTTTCAAGTTTTAAACTCCACTCTTTATATTTAACCCTTCTTTGCGAGAGCTAAATACATTTTTACCCTTAAGTCAGTAAAGAGTATTGTGAAAATTGGAAAAAAGGGTAGAGGGGAAGATGATAGAAAAAATGGCTTTATGGGTTGAGTTATTCAAGGAAAAAGGGAGATGAATTTATTTATTTGATAGGGAATTGAAATATACCTCAATAAAAAAATCAAAAAAAAGAAGAAGAAAACAAAGAGAAAAAAAAGTTATATATGTTTACTACTTTGAAGGCTTAGTACATTTATTGATGCCTTCAAGAATTATATGTTTTCAATATTATTGTGAATTTTGTTATCATTGAGGTATAAACTTGTGGTTGACAAAGATAGATGGTGAAGGAAAAAGTTGTGGTTTGAATTACGATTTGGTGCAAGTTTGTTGAATGTAGGGTGAGGAGAGCTTGTTGAGGATGGGAGTTTGTGGTTAGATGTATGGGAATGGTGATATTCCTTGGGGCTACAAAGGGTTATTACTTTTGTTTTATATCCCATTCTTTTCTCTTTAGCTCTCATTTCTTTGACTTTGAACTCCTTACCTTTCGTTTGACATATTAAACTTTCCCTGAGCCTAAAGTTATAAGCATGAAAGTCCTACCTAATCGAGGTTAAATTTTGGTTACCGTATTAGTGGAGAGGTTTTGTGAATGCCAGGCTTATGGGGCATTATGCTTTGTTGATGAGAATTCCTTGGCTAATAATATGACATTCCCCTTTTATAATTATTGAGCATTTGCATTGGTTGGACACACACATACATACGAATTCTTACTTTCTTTATAAGACAATGGGTGATTGCTTAATCTTTGTGATGGGTATTTGGGACGACGTTTAGAATGTTTGTGTAGACATGCTCAAAATTTTCGTAAGAAGTAATGTTGTCTCTCTTCTGCCTCCCTTTGAAATGCTTCAGAATACTCTTTATTTCATGTGGTTTATTGTTCAAATTTCTTAGTTGTTTTGCAGTATTGCTTGGGGACAAGCAATGTCTAAGTGTGGGGGAGTTTGATATTTCATATTTGTGCTTAATATGATGATCATTTTGAGCTCAAATTTCTGTTGAATTTTAGTGTTTCAAACACCATTTACACTCCCTTTATCTCTTATTTGATTTAGATGAGTTTATTGAAGATTTGAAGCACAATGAAGCAATGAAGGAGATTTACAACTTTATAATGAACAAAAAAAAGAAGAAGAATGCAAAATAGAGCAGCAAAGCAGGGCAGCAGGATAGAAAATTTTCAAGTGGCATTTTGACCATGATCTTCTGAACAATTATAGAGGATATTTTTAAGTTTCCATAATGGTAACATTTACATTAATCCGAATTCGTTTGGTCACCCTACATATAGTGCAAAATCAGTATTTCTGGATTTGGTTTCAGTTTTGATACATTGTGGTGTAATTACCATATCTGGAGTTATGGATGTCCAATAGAGGTGATTCAAATATCTATAGAAAATTAAGAGTATTATATACAACTTTCATGAAGACAAGAAAATCTAGATCGTCCGATTTAATGCTCTGAATCACCAATAATAAAAACGGTACCATTTTGGCAGAAAAAGAATTTTCTGCAATTGTTGCTCTCTTTTTGGGAGGTATATATATACTCTTTTAGGGCATTTGAAGGGGCAGCCATCTAGGGTTCCAGAGAGGAGAAAAATAGAGAGAAAACATCCCAAAAACTGTCCCAAAATCATTAATCTTTGGAAGAGAAAACATGAGAGAAGATCAAATCTTTGAAGAATGAGAACATCAATCTTGAAGATTCAAGCTCAAGAACACAACTTTCCACAACCAAGTTGGAGAACTCCAAGCCTTGAAGAAGAGAAGATTTGAGCCATGAAAATGAAAATTTCTTACTCTTTCTTTATTGCTTTATGTTCTTTGAATTGTAATATGTTGATGAGCTAAATTATTGAATACTTGGATGGTTATGAACCCTAGTTATTATCTATGTGAATGATTGGTTTTCTTGGTTGATTGAATTCCGAATTCTTGTGGATTGTTTGTGGGTTTGATTGTTTGAACTGACTCAGCTATTAATTGATTCATAATCTGGATTTATTCACTTGGAATTGAGAAAGGAATGGTGAAATAGACCATATACAAACAATGGGGATGATTAGGTGACTAGAGATAGAAACCTCAACATCTTCTTGGTAATTAGAGAAATCTAATTTGGGGGTTTGATTGCTTGAATCAATTCAGTTGTTGATTGACTCATAATCTGGATTTTTCACTTGGAATTGAGAAAGGTAGGGTGAAATAGACCATACACAAACAATGGGGATGATTTAGGTGACTAGAGATAGGAACCTCAACATCTTCTTGGTAATTAGAGCAATCTAATTGGAAATTCACTAATGTAAATGCATTTTTAGGTTGAATTGGTTAGGAAGAGATTTCAACCAATTAATCTAAGAGTAGAGGACTTTCATCTAGAGATAGAGTGAGTTCTAATTTAGGAAATTCATCAAACATAAGAAGGGAAATTCATTAACCAAGGGACTTTTCTATCACATAGGTAATTCTAGGGGGATTTTCCATTCAAGTATTACTCTCTCAATTGAAATTTTCTCTTGCAAACTAAAATTTAGATAAACTGAATTTTTCTGTTTAAGTTAGATTTTGATTCCTAATAGTTTGTTTCTATCATATTTACAAGCAAATTTGATAGGCTAGACAATATAGTGAAAAATGAGTAATGGTATTTTATCATCCCCGTGGATACGACATTTAAATTACTTGCCATTGTACTAATCATAACGATAGGTGCACTTGCCTAGTGTTTGTGTCCAATTGTTAGAGATTGTGATAAAATTAAAGTATAAGGGCATGCAAAACAACACAACAAGCATTCACCAGTGGTAGGAGATTTAGATCCTTATAAAAGAAAGGGAAATCAAGGCATTTGATGGTAGAGGATGAGTGTTGTATCATATGATAACTACCATGATAATTCCCAATTTTGGACATAAGTCTTTCGTTGGTAATATGCATGTTGTGATAATGCTCATTGTACATGAACGTAGAAGGTTCAATTTTGGCTATATGCCTTTGAAACATATGATGGGAGTAAGAAAAACGGGAAATAAGGTCTTGCCCTATGGAAGGTTGCTTACAATGCTTTTCAAGCACTTCCAAGTCCAACTTCCTGGAAGAGGACAAGCCATCAAGAGTGGAGAAATTTACACCAATTTGTCTCTCAAGAGGATGTAACTATCTCTTGATGAGAATGGTATATGGAGGACAAGAAGAGAAACTCCTCAATGAAATGAGAAGATTGAAGAAAGTGAGGATATTGAAGAGGAAGAGAATGATGAAGAAGAAGATGATGAAAAAGAAGCTCTAGCAAGGGAGAAGAAAACAAAGAAGAGGCATGACTTATCAAGTGAGGGAGAGCAACCTCCCTCAAAGAGAAAATTATTTGAAGAAGTGCATACTCCTCTATCACATCCCAATGTTGGAGAAATGCCTAGTGGTGAAGGTAACTAGAGGAGATACCATCATTGCCAAGCTATTCCAAGAAGCCTTGAACAACCATATCAAGGAAATGGAGAAAATGTAAAAATTCTTTGAATCCTTTGCCCCAATGATTCTTGGAAAATTAGTGGATAATAGAGTGAAAAACATAGAGGAGCTATTAATGAAAAATGCTGAAAGTGGTGAAGGAACCTCTAGACCTCAAGAAAGAGAAGAAAATGATGATGATGATGATGATGAGAAATAGAAGAAGGAAGAGAAAAATGAAGACAGTGATGATGATGATAATGATAATGATGATGACAACGATGGTGATGACCATGAGGATGACTTTGAACTAGTGGCAAGGGGAAGTGAGAAAAATGAAGAAAGGATTGAAGGATCACAAAAGGAAGAAGAGGACAAAGAGCAAGAAAGAGGAGATCAAAAGGAGCAACAAGAAGATGTTGTTAAAGAGGGAAGCTTGATTGAGAAGGTCGAGATTACCTCACCATCTATCATAACCTTTAACCAGGGAAGATTAAAAATGTGGCTAAGAAGAAGTAAACAAGGAGCTCCTTTCAGTTGGCAACTTCGAGGCCAAATTACATAGGGAAGGAGCTAGCTAGTAAAGATCCTCTACATATTGAACTTAAAGGGAATATGGCTATCGCCACCAACAAATATAGAGTGAAGACAATGAAAAGAATTCAAGACTAAGCACTCATTAACTCTCTTCACTTTGCTTTTCTAATTTATATACTTAGTATAGCTTATGTACTTCATAACTATTATGTGCCATGCCTAGTCTATGTATCTTCACATATCATCTTTCCATGTGCCTTTCTAGCTTATGTGATGTTTTGAAGTTTAATGATGATACACTTATGTTGAGAGTTTTTTTTTCTTTTGTTGATGAACTTACTTCACTTTGATCACCCCATATTTGATTGATGACGAAAGGGAGAGAAGAAGTGTTTGTGAAATGTTCATCATTGATGAATGTGGTTGATGAATTTACTTTGCACTGATGTATGTTGAGGGTTGATGAATTGTTGTTATGAGGATAGATAAATTGTTGATATGATTTTGAGCTAATATGGAGTTGAGCATTGATAGATCATGTTGAGGGTAGATGAATTATTGTTATGAGGATAGATGAATTGTTGATACACTTTTGAGTTGATATGGAGTTGAGCATCGATTGATCATGATGATTATGTATGTTTGCTTTGGTTGATTACATTGACTTGATGATTGAGTGATTGAGTTGAAGCACTTTTATTGCAAAAATTACTATTTGAAAACGTTTACCAAAAGTTCAGACTTGAAGTTCGGATGCAGGGCAAAAGTTCGGATGCCCGAACTTTCCTATCAAAAGAATGATTTTCTATTTTTACTCAAAACTATCTTGATCTTCCTAAAATGGTTGAACAACCTTGGGAAGGCTTGTTCTTAGAAAATCAAATTTCTATCTTGAGTATTTTTTCAATTCAAACTTGAATTTTTAAAATTTAGACTTATAACACTTCAAGTCCAAGCTTGTTGAAAATAAGCACAATCTAGGGGGAAGAGTTGAAAATCTTTTCTAAACTCTAAAGCCTCACTAAGAAAGTATTCTTAATGCTTTCAAGCTACATTTTCTATCTTGATTGAAGGAAGGAGGAATATGGAGGTTGGCTTGGTCATAGACTCATCATGAACCATTTAAATATCATTGTGCTAAACTTCTTATCATTCATCTATGACAATGATGCTTCTCTGTACTATATTGTTTTAATCCATCACATTTTGCATCAAAGTTTGTCATCATCAAAAAGGGAGAGATTGTAAGCCCTAAGGGAAACTATTACAGTTTTAATTACGACAAGCATTGATATAGGCTAAATTGAGTAATTATTATGTGATGGGATTCTTGGATTGTAGAAGCAAAGTGATCTCAATGCCTTGAAGCTAATATGAAAGGACATCTCAAATGTACTCAGGTTGAAGAATATGGAGATTGTCTTCGGAGATTGAAGGCTTTGAAGTCAATAATGTAGGTTTACCTTTGCTTACTTGGTATTCTCTTGTAAACCCTGCACTTGTTGTCCTTGGAATCTAAAAAATTCATAAGAGAGCACAAAAAAAACTTGGTTTTCAATCTTAAAAGGTTTTCATTATTCTTGATTTACCAAGTATTTGATAACGGCTTGTAGTTCAAAAGTTTTTAGAAGATCTATCTGTTAGTGTAAAATAATTTCAAACTTGTTGTGGTTGATTTCTAAATATTTTGACAAAGTTTGAATAGTTCAGACGTCCGAACTAAAACCTTAGCTACTGTGTTTCTAGAGAAATTTGGACGACTATTTGGATGCATTTGCCCAAGCTTGGTCGACTGAATTTATCCTAGCAGTCTGGTAAATAGAGAAGTTCAGACGATCATTTGGACACAGTAGTCCATATTTAGTCGATTGAACTTTACTGTTACTAGCCATTATTTGAATGTTGGAATTGAATTTCAATCATATAAAGACCATAAACTTTAGATTTTTGACTAGTTTTTGAGCACTTTAAGAATCTTCATACTTCAAAATCATTTGTATATCAATAATCTCTCTTTTGTCTTGTGCTTCAAAGTAACTTTTCAAGATTCCATATACAAAAATGTGAAGTGGTGCTAGCTTTGTCTTCATCTTCCAAGTTGTTGGTAATATCTTATTCTCTTACTTCATCTACTTGCTTTATTGTTATATTGAAAAGAGGTAGTGGAGTAAAACCCTTGTTGGGTGAGCCTCTATTTATCTTGCTTAACTACTGTTATAGTTGAATTGTTTGAAATCCTTGAGTGAGTACTCAAGGTAGTGGATGTAGATCTTGAGGAGATCGAACAACTATAAATCACTTGTGTGATTTTTACTCTTCTTCCCTTACTTGGTTATTCATTGTGTTGACTTGAATATCTTCTTGTGAACTTGAATTCAAATCTCTTCCGAACTAAATTAGCCAAAGACCTAATTCACCCCTCTTAGGTCTTTCATGTGTTTTATAATTTAAATGATGATTTTATCTAGTTTAGAAATTGTGAATTTTTATCTCAATGTTAGTAGAACTTTAATTGAAAGGACCTTATGTTTTTAGATTTCAGTTTGGAATGCAATCATGTTATGCTTTAAATATGGAGCCTCCAACCTGGGTTTTGGCCATGTTATTTAGCGGTTTTAGAGCTTAGGCCTAAGTCTTTGGATAGAATTTAAGTTTTTATTTAAATTAAGTGAGTATATTTGTAGGAAAATGTAAGCTTAATTAAACCATGTATTGGCATTAGGATTATTTTTAAAAAATGTATATGTCTAATTTTTCAAAAATGTATATTCCAATTTGGACCTTGGTCTAATTTTTTTTTTAAATGTTTATGTTATGAAATATTATGAATGACCATTATTCCAAGAGATAATTCATCTAAGTTATGGAATATGAAATGTTTGGGGATTACAGTCATAGTTGTAACTTTCATCCTTTAGAGACCACTATTCTTATTATCTCTATTATCTTAGAGAACATAGGAAATCATGGGAGGTAAGTTATATAAGTTATAAAGGAGGCTACTAATGACCTATGATGGGAATGTGTCACTTCAAACTCTATAAATAGAAGTTTATAAAAGTGTGGATGTATAGTAAAAATTCTCAATAAAATTCTAGTTTCTACATTTCTTGTGTTCTCTCTTTCCTTATTTTGCTATAGTTTAAAGTCTTTTTCATTGTTATTTTATCATTATTTTTGTATCTATTGCAACCAAATTTTACAACACGTTATCAACACAAGTCTCTACCATTAGATTTTAGAGTTTAATTACGACAAAAGAGGTATTTTTTCTATCTTTGAATTCCCATGGCAAACCTTACAAAACTCGAATTTTTTGCTCATGACATATCTAGAAAGAACTATCTATCATAGACACTAGGTGCTCAAATTCATCTAGATGCAATAGGTCTAACAAACACCATTGTTGAAAATAATGCATCATCCTCTCAAAATTGTGCAAAAGCCATGATCTTTCTCCGTCATCATCTCCATGAGGATCTAAAGGCGGAATATCTTACCGTTAGAGAACCACTTGTCATGTGAAAGGATATAAAAGAAAGATTTGACTAATAAAAAATGGTCATTCTACCAAAAGCATGGTATGATTGGATGAACTTACGGCTACAATACTTTAAACCTATAAGTAAATGTAATTCTGCAATGTTTAAGATTACCTCTCAATTGAAATTATGTGGAGAGAATATCACTGACACTAATATATTAGAGAAAACAACATTCTCTACATTTCATGCCTTGAATATTTTCCTACAGCAACAATATCGAGAAAAAGGCTTTAAGAAATATGTTGAATTAGTTTTTTGTCTTCTTGTGGTTGAGCAAAACAATGAGTTGTTAATGAAAAATTAAGAAGCTCGACCAACAGGTTCTATTCCACTCACTAAAGTAAATGCACTTAGAACCCATGGTTATGGCCCTGAAAGAGGTCATGGTCATGGTCGAAGCCGTGGATATGGACGCACTCGTGGCACAAATCATCCATATAATCATGGCGATCATAATAGAGCATCAGTTGCCAAAGCAAAAACAAAAACCACCAAAAATAGGCCAAAAAAATGAGAAAGGAAAATGGAAGGAAATGGATCCAGAACATCACGAAGATAAATTCTATTGATGTGGTATGCAAGGTCATTAGTCTCGTTTCTGTCATACGACAAAGCACCTTGTTGAGTTTTACCAAACATGGATTAAGAAGAAGGGCAAAAGTCCTGATGATGGTGATCACAATAATCTTGATGATGCCATTGTTGATGAAACTCATCTGGATGTGACTAACCTTTTTGAGCATCCAGAAGGAAGAGTTGACTAATTAATTGGTAATGAAAGTGTCCAAAAGAAATGAGAATTCTATTTAATGTTATTTCTATTTTTAGTTAAGTTTATGTTTATTTATATTTTCTTTATAATAATACTTAGTGATTTATTTTAAATTTTCTTTGTAATAGAACTTTATTTAAGTATTTACATTTATGTTTCGATGTGTTCAGATGGCTCTTATTCCTTATTATGACCCTAAAATTACCACTGAGGATATTTGCCTCATTGATAGTGGTATTACACACACTATACTTAAGAGCAAGAGATATTTCTCTTGTTTGAATATGGGAGAAATAAATATTTTCGCTATAAATGGTAGTGAAAACTAATTGAAGGTAGTATTTTATTGCCTGGAGGCACAATAATTGTCATCAATAAGGCATTATTTTCCTCGAAATCTAGAAGAAATTTATTGAGTTTTAAGGATATCCGTCAAAATGCATATCATGTTGAAACAATGGAGAAAAATAAATTGGAGTATCTCTGCAATACTCAAACTGTCTTCGGAAAGAAATTTATCTTAGAGAGATTACATCTCTTTCTTCCGGCCTATATTAGCAAAGATTAATAATATTGAGGTGCATCATTTAGTAAACTAAAGGTTTACTAATCCTACTACACTTAACATTTGGCATGACCGTTCGGGTCACCTAGGATCAATTATGATGCAAAAAATAATTGAGAATACACATGGGTATCTATTGAAAGGTCAAAGGGTGTAGGATAAATTTGCATGTGCTATATGTTCTCAAGAAAAATTGATTATCAAACCATCCCGTGCAAAAGTGGGAGTTGAATTTCCCGCATTTCTAGAATGAATTCAAGGTGATATATGTGGGCCTATCCACCCACCATGTGGGAATTTAGATATTTTATGGTGTTAATTGATGCATCAACCTGATGATCGTATGTTTTTTATAATCAACCGCAACTTGGTGTTTGCAAGATTACTTGCCCAAATAATTCACCTAAGAGCACAATTTTCAAATCACCCTATTAAAATGATCTGTCTAGATAATGCAGTCGAATATTGTTTTCATGCCTTTGATGCTTATTGCATGTCAATTGGCATTATTTTTGAACATCTTGTAGCACATGTTAACACTCAAAATGGTTTAGCTAAGCTATTTATTAAGAGACTACACTTAATTGCTGATCACTTTTAATGAGAACAAATCTTTCTATATCAGTTTGGGGACATGCAATTTTGCATGCTGTAACACTTGTGCGTATTAGGCCATCGAGTTATCATGAATTTTCTCCCTTACAATGAGCCTTTGGCTTTGAACCAAATATCTCTCATTTGAGAATTTTTAAACGTGCAGTGTATGTTCCTATAACACCAAATCAGTGAATTAAAATGGGTCCCCAAAAAAGATTAAGGATATGTTGGATATGACTCTCCCTCTATAATAAGGTATTTCAACCTATGACGGGAGATGTATTTGCGTAAGATTCACTGATTGCCATTTTGATGAGTATATGTTCTCCAAGTTAGGGGGAGAAAATAAACCAAAAGGAAAAGGGCTTGTTTAGACAACATCTTTGAATTATCTAGATCCGCATGTAAGTGTGAGTGTACTTGAAGTTGAAAAGATAATTCATTTACAAAAGATAACAAATCAATTGCCAGATGCATTCTCCGAATCTACAAGGGTAACAAAATCGCATCTATCAGCTATAAGATGCTCCTATATGGGTTAAAGTTCCAAAAGAGCAAAATTAAACACCTATAGCAATTGAATCTAAATCACGCCAGAAGTTTGGTCGATCTCTTTGTTCAAAATATAGAAATCCTCAAAAGAAAAGAGGATCAAATAATCAAGGTGATCATATTGAAGAATATAAGAAAAATGACCAAGAGATAACTGATAAAAAGATCAAAGATTTTGAAAATAATACACAGATTTCCATTAATTATATAACTTATGGTAGAAGATGGAATTTTATGGAAATGATTATTGATGACTCATTTGCTTACAATGTAGCACTTGATATTTTGAAAGATAATATGGATCTTAAACCAACATCAGTTATAGACTGTCGGCAAAGAGATGATTGCTCAAAATGGAAAGATGCTCGCTTTCGAAACTTAAAGTTTTTAGACCTGTAGTCCAAACACCTGAAGATGTAAAGCCCATTGGCTATGAATGTGTATTTGTGAGAAAGCGAAATGAGAATAATGAAGTCACGAGTTATAAGGCACGATTAGTTGCACATGATTTTTTGCAAAGACCGGCCTTTGATTATGATGAGACATATTCACTTGCAGTGGATGCAATTACATCCTATACCTTGTGAGTTTTGCAGTAAATGAAAAGGTTAACTTACTTTTAATGGACATAGTAGCTGCTTATCTATATGGGAATCTTGATAATGATGTTTATATAAAAATCGTAGAAGGATTCAACATTCTCTCAGCATGTAAATATGGTTGTCATGGAGATTATTCCATTAAATTACAAAATTCATTGTATGGCTTAAAGCAGTCTAGACGCATATGTTGTAACCGTCTTAATGAAAGCTTATTGAAAGCAAGATAAAAAAAATGATCCAATATGCGTTGTCTTCATTAAGAAGTATATTTTGCAATTTATGATACTCGCTATGAATCTTATTTTGCAATTTAAGAAGAGCTCCAAGATGCAGTGAATTATTTGAAACAAGAGCTCAAGATAAAAGATTTTGGTAGGACCAAGTTCTACCTTGCCCTACAAATTGAGCATCTAGGAGATGGATATTTTATTCACCAATTGACATATACATCGAAAGTCTTGAAAAGATTTTACACGGAGAAAGCATATCCTTTTAGCACTCCAATGGTCGTTCGATCACTAGATCTGAATAAAGATGTTTTTAGAGGAGATGATGAAGAATTACTTGGTCCTGAAGTACCTTATCTTAGTGAAATTGGTGCATTGATGTATCTTACTAATAATATAAGACCTGATATATTATTTTTCATGAACTTATTAATGAGATATAGTTCTTCTCCCAGAAAACAAAATTGAAATGGTGTTAAGCATGTCCTTAGATATCTTCAAGGAACCATAGGCCTCAAATTACTTTATTCTAATAAAACCAACCCAAAGTTAATTGGTTATACGGATGCGAGATATTTATTCGATCCACATAAAGCACGTTCTCAAACTGGTTATTTATTTAACTATGATGAAACTGCTATTTCATGGCATTCTGTGAAACAATCCATGGTAACCAACTCATCTAGTTATTATGAAATAATAGCCCTTCATGAGGCAAGTCGAGAATGTGTATGGTTGATATCTATGATATATTATATTCAAGAAAATTATGGATTATTCTTCGGGAATAGAATTTCAACTCCTTTATATGTGGATAATGCAGCTTGTATAACTCAATTAAAATGAGGATATATTAAAGGAGATAGGACAAAACATATCTCACCAAAATTTTTCTTTGCTTATGGACTCAGAAGAGTAAAGATATTGATGTGCAACAAATTAAATGATGTGATAATCTGGTAGATCTATTCACTAAGACATTATCGACAGCAACATTTGAGAAATTTTTGAAAAAAATTAGAATGCATCGGTTAAGGAAGCTTAAAGGATTATCTTATTAGGAGTAACAATGACATAAATAGTAGTGTACTCTTTTTCCTTCACCAGAGTTTTTTATCTAGTAAGCTTTTAACGATGCATACTTTTTATGTAATGGACATCTAAGGGGAGTGTTATGAAATATTATGAATGCCCATTATTTCAGGAGATAATTCATCTAAGTTATGAAATATGAAAGGTTAGGGGGTTACAATCAAAGTTGTAACTTTCATCCTTCATAGACCACTATACCCATTATCTCTATTATCTTAGAGAACATAGAAAATAATGGGAGGTAAGTTATGTAAGTTATAGAAGATGTTACTAATGACCTATGATTGAAATGGTCACTTCTAACTCTATATAAAAGAGTTTGTAAAAGTGTAGATGTATGGTAAAAAGCACTCAATAAGTGTTCTCTCTTTCTTCCTTTTGCTATAGTTTAAAGTCTTTTCCATTGTTATCTTATCATTAGTTTTTGTGTATATCGTGTCCAAAATTTACAACAGTTTATGCCTAATTGTCCAATTTTCTCAAAAAAAGGAAAAAAAATCTTAAGATCTAATTAGTAACTGTGGTCCAAAACTTTCTTTTGTTTTGTTTTTTTTTTTCCTTTCTTGCTTTTGGGCCTAAAGTCCAACTTGAATCCATGGTCTATTGATTCTTTTTTAATAATTTTGAGCCTGAGGTCCAATGTGGACCCAGTGATCGAATATCCCTTTTTTAAAATTTTATTTTTAAAAAAAATTAATTATTCACCCTAGTTATTTTGATAATTTTTCAATTTGGTCTAAACATAATAAAAAATTAGTCCCTCCATTTTAAAAAAATATTTTTGACACCAAAATTAAATACTATATTGAAAATAATTTCAAAATAGTAATTTCGAAAACTAGAGAGACTAGTTTTGCTTATATTATCGAACTAAATTAAAAATTTATCAAACTTTTAGGGACCAATTACTTATTTATTCCGGCTGTCCATGTGGTTTGTCTCTTCCCTTCCCCGTATAATTATCTATCAAAAAAAAAAGATACGCACGCTGCTCTTGTGCATGCCACGAGTTGTGTGAATGCGGTGTGAGTTTGCTATTGGCCAGGCACGATATTGAGCCAATTTTTTTTTCTTCTCCACTAATGATTTTAGTGACAACTTTATTTTTGTCACTATAACCTTTTGGCCACCATTTTTTGTGACGACCTATTGTTTTTGTTAGTAAAGATTTTACTTTCGGGTTACTTATTTTAGTAAATATTTTTCTACTGGTGATCATCAGTGACAAGATGGATAAAGTTAGTGAAAACATTTTTTATTTTTCTAACAAGAAAAATTGTCACTAATGTTTCTGAGATGTGTGAGAACAAATTCTTGTCACTAAAGATTTATCATTCATGACAACTTCGTAAAGTCGTCACTATGAGGCTTTTGTGATGGAATTTCTTTGACGACACACTTTTTGTCAATAAAAAGTTTTAGTGATGGAAAAGTAATTTTTTGTGACAATTTCTCCTTGTCACTAGTAGTTGTTTCTCCCATAGTATGTGGGGAAATTTGATAGGACTCATTTTGTGTAGGGAATATTACTGAAATTTCCATATTTTTTGAGGTTTAAGTGTTTAAAAAATGGATTATTTTTTTACTATTTGGATTTTTGTGTAGAAAGTTGTAGCTTAGGAGAAAAAAAAAGAAAAGTTTATTTGCAGTTTTCTTGAATTATGAGAATAATATGGAGACAAACTAATGTAAGGGACGAGCATGTGGATACTAGGAATTCATTGGATTCTTGAAGATTTGAAGGCCATAATTTCAATTTTAACCTTTGTTATTATTTGGATTTTATCTGGAATATTCATGAGGATTATTTTTAGATTTTATTTGGATAATATATTATTTTTCTTTAGGTATTCTTATGCTCTATAACTAGCTGAATGTTAGACTTTATTTGGTGCATAGAAGTGTTTTTCAAGAACAAAAGTTTTAGTGTCTAGAAAAAAAAAGAAAAGATCAAAGGTTTCAATTCACTTAGGTTTCGTCTCGATTAGCGGGGAAAAGAAAGTTGCACTCGGGGATATGATTACTTAGAATCTAAATTCACGGAATACAAATCTACAAAAACTCCTTTATCTTGTTTGGAATGTTAAGTAGAAAAATAAGAAAAATTCTTTTAAAATTTTTGATTCAATAAAATCCAGCTAAGTAATGAATTTATATTTTTATTAATATGCCAAAAGTATCCTAGATACATATGACATAAAGTTTTAATTAGTCAATCACCATTACAAACATTAATTATTATTTTTTTATTTTTAAAAAACTCTAGTATATTAGATTTTTATAGCATATTTTACATATGATCAGTAACTTCATGAATCTATTGGTGTTGAGGCTCTTACCCTAACCCTTGGTAAGCCCATGGATATAATGATAGCTTTGTATAGGGTTTTAAGAATATCTTTGGCTCATGGTAGTCTTGGTCGAAGCCTTCATGGAGGTACAACGGTCATTGAGATGCATGTTGCATAGCTAAACTATATCCCACATTAGTATAAATTACTATAGTTAAAAAAACTAGTCACTAACAATTAAATAAATTTTAATTTAAAAACAGTGTGTCTTATAGTATGACCACATACTATAATCAACACTATCATTTCAATGTTTGAAACCGATATAGAAAAAATTTCGTACTTGTTAAGAAAAAAGCTAAAAAATATAACTTCTACTTAAAACATATATTGCTTTCTTTTTTATTGTTACATCATAAATACACCAACAGAGTCATTCACATACCGACTTACGCCATGTAATAGCACAGCTACTTGTACCAAAATTAAACAGTCCCCATATAAATTTCTCTAAATCATCCTAAATTTTGAACTTTCTCATTCACAGATCGATCTTCCAAGTATACCACCAGAAACTATAATTATAAACAACAACAAACTAAAACTATCAACTAGTTATAATGATGTCATCATGTTCCTCGAGTCCCTCATAAAGTTCAAAAGCTCTGATTGTGCAATGTAAAGCCCAGATCAGGTATTCCTTCTAAAAAATGCCAAGCCTATATGAAATTGAATTTACTCAGACATATGAAAATTCCATTTGATTAATAGAAGTACAGACAAATTATTCAAAATCTAAAAAAAATCACTTGCGCAGTTTCGGGACTTTTTCCCAATATATCCATTAACTTTCTGATATCGAAGGTTTCCGCAAGAATCATCATCGTTCAATGGAAATTCATCCAACGAGGGCCATTGGTTCGATCTGTCGTCTGCCATCAACATATTGTAAAATCAAATTTCAAAGATGATCCTTCGAAAAAAGAACCCCCGAACTTATGTTCTCTAGCCCAAAACCCTTCGCTTGCTTGGAAATTGTAAAGGTGAAGAGGATGAGAAGATATATAGAAAAGTTGTAAAAGAGAAAGGAGGCAAGCCGTGAACAGATTGAGAAAAGAGAGGTGAGAGAAGGAAAAAAAGGGTTAATGGAGTATTTTCTTTATTTTATGTGTGTTTAAGTTTAAAAATTCTAAGAAAAGTAATTAGAATGCCACCTCCATCTAGGTATTCTTTTTTCTAGAATTTTGCAACTACTTTTCTTGATTTAAGGAATCACAATCCTTTTCAAAAATAAAAATAAATTACCAAATACTAGAATTTAATAAATGAAAATCAGACTACTTTCCCAAGTACAAAATCCTTGACAATCAAACAAGGCCTTAGAGTATGTTTAGCAGATATTATCATTTCTGCTTAATCAAATATTTACTTTTTCTTCTTTTCTTTTGTGATACTTACCATTCTTTCTTGCTTGTAGAATTTGTGGTGAATTTGCACCTATTTTCTAGTTTCCTTTCACATACTTGATTGCGAATAGGAACTAGTTTAGTATTATTTGCAGATATTATCAGTTCTCCTTAGTATTGAGAGATTTTTATTTTAATATTTTCTTCACTCTCAAGACCCCACATTTGATTGATGACAAAAGGGGGAGAAGAAGTGTTATGCAAAATGTATGCAACATGTACTTTGATTTTTTTATATTTGCTATGATTAATGTGGTTTATGGTCTATTGATGAGGAATGTGGTTTAGTATATTGCATAATGGTTTATTGATGTGTGCTCATTTAAGGGGGAGAATAAGTACTTAAATATTGTGATGATTGAATGGCTTATGGTTTATGCTCATTAGCATTTTGATTTCTTGAGAAGCTTTGAGGTGATTTATGCATTGGTTGATTAAGATGATTATGAAGGTGTTTTATAGTTGATCACCTTACTTTGATGATTGTGTGATTGGCACTTAAATTGCAAAATCTATAGTTTGAGAACTTTGCCAAAAGTTCAAACTTGAATTTCAAACACAAACCTTGAATCAGGTTGTCCGAATTTTTGGTCAAAAATAAAAATTTGATAATTCTTGCTTAAAACTGTCACTTCTTGTTTAAAAATGAAGATTCCAGGGATTTGATCTTTCAAAACTCACTGTGTTGGATTTTTGACTTGATCTTTTAAAACTTTCAATTTTTCAAAATACAAGTCCAAATATGTGCATTATCTAAGGGAGAGCCTTGCATATTGACTATAACCTCTAAACCCCTTCTTAGAATGTGATCTAAATGCTCTTATACTATATTTTATATTTTGATGGATGGAAGGAGGTTTATGGAGGTTGGTTGGGCCATAGGCTCATTTTGAGCCATGTTTATGTCATTATGATACATTATTTTTAAAATTAATTTTCAATTGGTATCATCTTCAATTAGTACATGACATAAATAGTTCTCTATGCTTAAATTATCTAAATCCATCATATTTTACATCAAAGTTTGTCATCATCAAAAAGGGGGAGATTGGAAGCCCTAAGGGTAAATCATGTTGTTTTGATTAATGACAAACATTGATAAATGCAAAGTCCTAAAGAATTAATGTTGATTAACCTTGATATGGACTAATGTGCTTAATTGTTGCGTGATAGGATCTTTGGATTGAGAAGAATACAAGTCTCATTGCCTTGAAGCTAAAAGTGCAAGAACAACTCAAGGTTACCAAAGTGGTGGAAGATAAAAGAGTTGATTCATGATTATTAAAGGCTTTAAAAACCCTAGTATAGGTTTACAAGTACATTATAGGTATATCTTTGTAAATATTACACTTGTTTGTCTTTGAAATCTAAATTATTTTCAATGGAGCTTAAAACTTGGTTTTCAAACTCAAATGATTCATCTTACAAATTTTTTTATTAAGTTCTTATCAACGGCCTTTGGACTAAAAGCTTTTGAAAAGATCCTATTTATAGTCCAAAATGATTTCAAACTTGTTGTGCTTAATTTCTAATTATTTTGACTAAGTTTGAAATGTTCGGACTCCAAATCAGACATCCAAAGCTTAGTTAAAGACTGATGAATTTTTAAAGAAATTCAGACAACCATTCGGACGCTTGCATCCAAATTTGACCGAATGAATTTATCCTAGTAGCCTGAAATTAAAAAAATTCGGACGATTATTCGAACACAAAAGTCGAAGTTCGGTCCATCGATATTATTGCTATTGGCCATTATTTGAACGTTGTAACGATTTTTAAACCCTATAAAAGACGTAAACTTTAGATTTTTTAGTAATTTTTGAGCCTTTAAGAATTTTTGTCTTGTGCTAAAAAGTTCAAATCCAAGATTCTTTAGACAAAAAGGTGAAGGTGTGCTAATTTGTCATCATCTACTAAGTTGTTGGTAACTTTATTATCTCATACTTCATCTACTTGTTTTCAAAGTTATCTTGAGAATATAAAACCCTTGTGACATGGTAAGCCTTGATTATTTGTACTTGAAAAGAGGTTGTGGAGTAAAACCCTTGTGGGGTGAGCCTCTATTGTATTATTTGATCAACTTGTATTATAGTTGAGTTTGGTTAAAATCCTTGAGTTGGGGCTCAGGGTAGTGGTTGTAGATCTTGACCGATTGAACCACTATAAATTGCTTGTGTTGTCCCTTGTCTTATATTCTTTATATTTGGAATCTTTTGTGTTTACTTGCATATCTTGTTAAGTGTTTGATTTCAATTATCTTCCAAATCAAATTTCTCAAAAAGGAAAAAAAAATTTGAAAATTAGCCAAAGACCCTAATTCACCCTCCCTCTTAGGTCTTTCAATTGGTATTAGAGCTTAGGCTTCTTTGTAAAAGTTTTAAAAGCTAGAAGTTAAAATCTTATGGCTAATATTTCCAACTTATCTTATTTGGAAGGGTCTTTCACAAATAGATCTTCTTTGTTTGATGGAAAAAATTATACGTTTTGAAAATCTAGAATTAAGATATATATTTGTGCTATTAACTTTGATTTGTAGAATATCATTGAGAAAGGACCTTATATACCAATGAGGATGAGAACCGATGGAGTCACTAGGGAACCAAAGCCTTTTGGATTATGATGAGAGTGACTCAAGAAAGATGATCTTGAACTACCAAGCAACGAACATTTTGAGTTGTACTTTGGACGCCATTGAATACAACCGAGTAAGTGGATGCGACATCGCTCATGCATGTGGAGACTTCTTCAAGTAACTCATGAAGGTACAAATCAAGTGAAGGAGTCAAAGCTTACTATGCTAGTAAGGGATTATGAGTTATTCACCCTGACCCTGAAGCAAGGAGAGAACATTAGTGACATGTTTACTAGATTTACCAACATCTCAAATGGATTGAAGTCATATGGGAAGGAGTATAACCATCTTCATTATTCAAGCCTCAATACTATGAGTGCAAGAGTATCGAACACCTTGTAGCCGATTGCCCTAAAGTAACGGAGAAGGAAAGAAAAGTCAAATTCAAGAAAAAGAAATCTCTTAAGAAAGGCAAAATTCAAATGATAAATTAATTTAATAACAAATTGAATAGAAGAATAAGAACCCAGTTCATTAAACATATAAATTCACTAATATATACTATTTTACCAACAAATAAAAAATTAGGGTTGATTAATTCAACATCCCTTGAGGTTTGTCCAAACTATTTGAGATTTAATAAAACAATATTATCTCTCTTTGACCAAAATTTCCCTTCATAGAAACTAATTACCAAGTAAAATTACAATCATGTTCAAATATTTAATATGATAATTCATTAGCCATCACAAAAAACAAGGCCTTTACAAAATATCTCTGATCAAAATGCATTTTCTTCAGAGACACTAAATTCTAAAACATTAGAGCACCTTGGAATTTCTTTTGGAAATTAGAGCTAAAACTACTAACTAGGCACTGTGATGATTGTTCAATGGCATATCAATGGTTTATAAAATAATTTGGACTTCATTCCAATGGCTATCGCCAATACTATGCCTCCTTATTTCTCCTCTCTTTTTCACTTTGCTCTTTGCAACTTTTCTTTCTTTGGTTCTTGAAAGTAAAATAGAGAAGAGGGGTCTATAAAGGTAGAAAAATAATGGCTCTTTCTAAAGCCTCAAATTTAGCATCAGAATTAGTTCTTTCATCATAATGATGGTCAAGAAAAAGGAAGTCTGTTAATGCAGAAAAGTTCAGCAACATAGTAGACAGCCCCCCATTTCTCCTAGTGTGGAGAACTACAACAGATCTATTGCAAAAATTGTAGCTATATCAACACATATGGTGAATGGCATTTTGTATAGATTGAGTTGGGGGAAAGACTGAACGTGTTCTTGATGAAGGTACAACTGAACAAGTTCTTGATGAGGCTCTAAATTTCTATTATGAAGAATGTAATTTTACTAAATGAAAAGGATCTATTTTTAGTTTCAAAAAACCTCAATGGAGGTAAACCCCCCCCCCCCCCCCCCCAAAAAAGAACTTGTATTATGGCATCAATATGTTAGCAAATTAATTTTCTAACAAACTAAAAAGAAAAAATCTTACAAAACCAAATAAGGCAATAACAAATTATTAAATTAAAAGGTAAAAAAGGTTTATTATATTTTATAACTATCACATTAAAGGATTGTTGCATTTTAGTCAAATATGTTCAAAAAAAGTACTTAAAAATACTTTTAAAATTCCATTGCCTGTTGCCTAGAGATTTCAAATTATTTTGCTAAGTCTTTTATTTAGAAATATAAAACCACCCAGTTGACGAGTCCAAAAATCTTTTAACAAAAATTGTTCCATTTTTTACATTTCTTTTGAAACTAACTATGTGAATTCTAACTACAAACCATCCTATTTGCCACTTTTTCAATATTAATGCCCTTTAAATATATGAAAAATGAAAAACCCTAATTTTCAAACTTAAAAGCTAAAGAACAAATATTTTCCACATCCTGAATCCCATTAGCCTTTTCCCTGCAAAATTTCATATATTTTTCTCGTATAGATTGTTAGAAAATAAAATGAACAAAAATGATTAGCTTTTCTATTTAATAAATATTCAGTTCTTTATTTTTTTGAATGGCATTTTTGTCAAACAAGTAATATATGAAGATAAATGTATCAATTCAAGAGTTGACTTACAGTCAATAGACCATAATTGAGGTTTTTTGTAATATGTGTGATTAAAGTACAATAATCCCTAAATAGATGGGTCTAAAACACAATACATTCAAACAAATTAAAAGGTTAAAAAAGATAAAAAAGAAACCCCAAAAAAAATATATCATCTTCAGCGGCGAAGCTCTCTTTGCTTGCTAGGGCATTGCTCCATTGGAGCTTTGCCAACAGGAGGAGTCGGAGTTGCGTTGCTTCTTTGGCGAAGGAGGCAAGGCCCTCTAACGACATCGAAAAAATTTCAATATAAAAAATTTAATTTTTAGATTTTTTTAAATTTTACATAAAAAATTACACTTTCAAATAATAGAGGTGATTTATTAATCACGTCTTTATAAATTTTTTAAAGAATTATTCAAATATATTTTTAATTTAATATTTTGAATGAGAGAATGGAAGAGTTGAGAGAGAATAGGGACGAGAGGGAACATGCATAAGAGAGAAAGAGTTATGTTTGTATAAAAATATAAAACCAAAATATGATCGTTACATCTACTAAAAACTCATTAGACTTATAAAAGATGTTAAGTGTTTAATTCCTTATACTACATGTTAGCCCTAAGGGAAAATCATGTAATTATGATTAGTTTTGAATAATGACAAATATTGATGAGGACTAATGTGTTTGTATGATTGAGTGATAGGATTGATGACTTGAGAAGCATGAAGTCTTATTGCCTTGAAGCTAAAATGCAAGAACAACTCAATATCCCAAATATGATTGAAGATTTGAAGAGTATGTTCAAAATGATTGAAGGCATTGAAGACTTAGAGTGTAGAATTATTAAAATAGGTACATTCTTATGTAAACTATACACTTGTATGTCTTGGTTTCATTTGAATGCATGAGAGATCACAAAACTTATTTTGAAATGGTTTTCAACAAACTTTGTGATAACAAGTATGTTTTTTAAATCTCAAATGAACTTGAAAAGATCTTGTATAATCAAAGTGTTTTTGTAACGGTTTTTGTGTTTAAAAGTGCGAAAATGATGTGTCCATTCTTGCAAATGGTTTTCAATGATAACAACAATGATTTTCAGATAATTTGATTGAATTTGAAAAGTTTGGATGCAAGTTTGGACGTCCAAACACTGGAAATGGTTACTGTGTTTCCAGAGAAGTTCGGACGCAAGTTCGGACGTCCAAACTTTCTCTAATAGCATGGTCACTGTTTTTCCAGAGAAGTTCGTACGCAAGTTCGGACGCATCAGGAAAAGTTCGGACGTCCGAACTTTTCCACACAGCTTGGCACAGTAAAATTCGGACGCAAGTTCGAACGCATAACAGAAAGTTTGGACGTCTGAACTTCACTGTTACTAGCTGTTACTAGCCGTTTTATAGCTGTTGCATTTGATTTTTCACATCTATAAAAGCTATAAACTTTAGAATTTTTGTAACTCTTGAATGTTTATGAACTCCAAGTATTCCAAAAGCTTTTAGCAAACTTCAAAGCTCTCTTATCTTGTGAATTCAATTGATTATTCAAAAGGCATCAAAGTGTGAAGGTACAACATTGTGTAAATATCTACCAACAAGTGGTAACATCTACACACTCTTCTTTATCTATCAATTTGTGTTGTTCTATTAGCTCTAGCAAGGTTATCTTGATAACATAAAATCCTTTAGATAAGGGTGATCCTTGAAGTTGTGATTCAAGGTTGTTTGAGATATAAAACCATTGAGTTTGGTGAGCCTTGCATTGTAAAAGTTACTAGTAGATGTTGTGAGTGTAAAACCATGGTGTGGTGAGCCTCTCTTGTAATCTGTAAACCTGAGCTAATAGTAGAGTGTTTGAAATCCTTAAGTGTAAGTTTAAGGTAGTGGACGTAGATCTTGAGGATCGAACCACTATAAATTGCTTGAGTTCTTTGCTATTGCCTTCTTCATTGCTTTTCTTTAAATTGTCTCTATTTTGCCTATATAATTTGTTCTTGGTTTAAAAGTATAAAAGGTTTAATTTTGCGATAATTAGCCAAATACCTAATTCACCCCCTCTTAGGTATTTCAATTGGTATCAGAGCTAGAACTTCTTTGTGTGGTTTTGCAACCTAGAAGACAAAGATCCTATGGCTAATATGTCAAACCTACCTTACCAAGAAGGATCCTCCACAAATAGACCACATTTGTTTGATGGAACAAATTACACTTTTTGGAAATCTAGAGTTAAAATTTATATTTGTTCTATCAATTTTGATTTGTGGAATATAATAGAGAAAGGTCCCTATGTCCCAATGAAAATGAAAGCTGATGGATAACCTCAGAACCCAAGTCCACTGATGAATTTGATGAGCATGATTCTAAGAAAATGACTTTAAATTATCAAGCCATGAATATATTAAGTTGTGCTTTAGATGTTACTGAATACAATAGAGTTAGTGGATGTGATTCTGCTCATGACATGTGAAGATTACTCCAAATCACACATGAAGGTACTAATCAAGTTAAAGAATCTAAACTTGCCATGCTTGTTAGAGATTATGAACTGTTTACCATGAAACAAGGTGAAAATGTTAGTGATATGTTTACAAGATTTACTAACATTTTTAATGGCTTGAAAGCTTATGGTAAAAGTTATACAATGGGAGAGCAAAACAGAAAGATTTTAGATGCTATACCAAAATCTTGGCAGCCTAAGACCTTGCTATTGAGGAATCCAAGGACTTGAAGACTCTTCCACTCGAAGAGCTCATTGGATCTCTACTGACTCATGAAATGAAGATGAAACGGCTAAATGATAAGGAGGATGAAGAAAAAGGAAGAAAAGGAGTGGTACTCAAGTCCTCAAATCACTTGAGTGAACAAGAACAATCTTCAAGTGAAGAAGAAGGAGGAAACAGTGGAGAAGAAGAGATTGCAATGGCAGTGAGGAAGTTCAAAAGATTCTACAAAAAGGAATTCCTCAAGAAAGGAAGAAAACCAGTCAAAAAGGGTGGACAATCCTCATCCTACAAACCACAATGCTTTGAATGCAAAAGCACAAAGCATCTTGTTGCTGACTGTCCTAAAGTGTTGGAAAGGGAAGGAGACAAACGAAAAACAGAAAGAAATCATCAAGAAAGGTAAAGGATTAGCTGGAACGTGAGATCAACAAGAGAGTGAGAATGACAGTGAAGAAAAGGCCAACATATGCTTTATGGCCATTGATGATGAGGTACAATCTTCACCTTTCATTTCAAATGTATGTGATGATGATATTGATTCCAGTGATTTGATTGTATAACTATATGAAGAACTGAAAAAAGGCTTCAAAAAGAAATAAAGAAATGAAATTCAAAATCAATGATTTATCAAATGAAAATTTAAAATTACGTGTTGAAAATGGTAAACTTCTTGAAACCATTAGTTGTCTTACCATTGAAAAAGAAGTTTTGAATACAACCATACAAAGCATATCTTTTGAAAACAAAAAGCTTTGTACAAGAATTATTTCTCTTGAATTAATGATAAAAGATCATGAGCTTTTAAAAAGGAAGGTAAATGATCTAACTTTATGCATTGAGAAATTTACAAATGGAAGAGAAAATTTAAATAAATTACTATGTTATCAAAGATCTTCATTTGTAAAATACGGTCTTGGTTTTACACATGAATGTTTTGCTCCAAAACAGAAAATGTCTTTTGTTAAAGAATTTCTCATTCTAGGTCACATATTTGTTGCACATATTGTGGTAAGCATGGACACAAGGTTTCTAGATGTTTTATAAAAAGAAAGATAGAAAATGGTGTTAAGACCATTTGGAAAATCAAAGGAACTTTTACTAACCCCCTTGGACCCAAAAAGATATGGGTACCAAAAATCACTCTTTCTAATTTGGTGTAGGTACAATTTGCCTCAAGATCAAGTGCCACAAAATGGTTCCTTGACAGTGGCTGCTCAAGGCATATGACTGGAAATGCATCACTTGTTAGTGAGCTCCAAACTACAAGTGAAGGTTTTGTCACATTTGGAGATAAGAAGAAAGGGAAAATACTTGGAATAGGTAACATTGGTAAAGGTTCTTTCCCTCTTATCAAGCAAGTTTTACTTATTGAAGGTTTAAAGTATAATTTACTTAGTATTAGTCAATTATGTGACAATGGATGCAAAATAGAGTTTAAATGTGATACTTGTACTATTCTTGACAGTGCAAGTAACAAAACTATTTTTGTTGCTAAAAGAGTTGTTAATGTATATTTGCTATATCTTGATGAGCTTATTACTAATGATATTAAATGTCTTGCCATTCATGACAATGATGGATTTTTATGGCATAGAAGATTAGGACATGTGAGCATGGACTTATTGAACAAACTTTCTACACAAGAGCTAGTTAGAGGATTACCAAAATTGCATTTTGACAAAACTCATCTTTGTGATGCTTGTCAATATGAAAAACAATCAAAAACATCTTTTAAACCAAAGAAAATGGTTTCTACCTCAAAACCTCTTGAACTAGTTCACATGGATTTATTTGGACCTATGAGGACTACTAGTCTTGGTGGTAAAAGCTATGCTTATGTGATTGTTGATGATTTTTCAAGATTTACATGGGTAATTTTCTTAGCACAAAAAGATGAAACGTTTTATGAATTTTCAAAACTTTTCAAAAAGGTTCAAACTTTTCTTGATTGCAAACTAATTTCTATTCGAAGTGATAATGGAAGAGAATTTTGTAATCAAGATTTTACAAAATTTTGTGATGAGTATGGAATCACTCACAATTTTTCACATGCCAAAACACCTCAACAAAATGGTGTTGTTGAGAGGAAAAACATAACCTTGCAAGAAATGGCTAGATCAATGCTTTGTGAAAATTCACTACCTAAATATTTTTGGGCTGAAGCTGTAAATACAGCTTGTTATGTCATGAATAGAGTTTTGCTAAGACCTTTTATAAGAAAAACACCTTTTGAACTTCTATTTGATAAAACTCCATCAATTGTCTACTTTAAAGTTTTTGGTTGTAAGTGCTTCATCTTAAACACTAGTAACTATCTTGGTAAGTTTGATAGAAAATCAGATGAAGGAATATTTCTTGGTTATTCATCAAATAAAAAGGCATATAGAGTCTATAATAAAAGGACATTGTGTGTTGAAGAATCTATTCATGTAACATTTGATGAATCCAACATTTATCTTCAAAGAAGAAATGAAGATGATGCAGGCTCCTCAATGGTTGAAAATCAAACTCTACACCAAGTACCCACAATGGAAGATCATGCCAAAGAAGAAGAAATAATGGAGCAAAAACAAGATGGTTAATCAAGCAGTAATCAAGAACTTCCAAAGGATATCATATATGCAAGAGGTCATCCTAAAGAGCAAATCATTGGTAATGTCTCCCAAGGAGTTAAAACAAGGCGGTACTTTATTGATAATTTTGCCCTTTTATCTCATATTGAACCAAAAAATATTGATGATGCATTGTGTGATAATTTCTGGATTATTGCTATGGAAGAAGAGTTAAATCAATTTGAGAGAAATAATGTTTGGACTCTTGTTCCTAGACCTCATAATCATTCTGTTATTGGTACAAAGTGGGTTTTTAGGAGAAGTTGTTAGAAATAAAGCTAGACTTGTTGCTCAAGGCTTTAATCAAGAAGAAGGCATTGACTATGATGAGACTTTTGCTCCAGTGGCCAGATTAGAGTCTATAAGAATGCTTTTGGCTTTTGCTTGTTTTAAAGTTTTTAAACTATTTCAAGTGGATGTCAAAAGTGCTTTTCTAAATGGTGTTATTGAAGAAAAGGTTTATGTAGAACAACCTCCTGGTTTTATTCATGAAAAATTTCCAAATCATGTTTACAAATTAACCAAAGCTTTATATGGATTGAAACAAGCCCCAAGAGCTTGGTATGAAAGATTGAGTGGTTTTCTTCTTTCAAAAGGCTTTACAAAAGGAAAAGTTGGCACAACTCTTTTCATAAAAACATCGTCTAAAAATGATATCTTACTTGTGCAAATTTATGTTGATGATATTATATTTGGTGCTACTAATACATCTCTTTGTGAAGATTTTGCCAAATCTATGCAAAATGAATTTGAGATGAGCATGATGGGAGAATTAAATTTTTTCCTTGGGCTACAAATTAAACAAGTCAAGGATGGAGTCTTCATCAATCAAGCAAAGTATACCAAGGAGCTACTAAAAAGATTTGGAATGGATCAAGCAAAAGGAATAGAGTACTCCCAATGAGTTCATCAACTAAACTTGACAAAGATGAGAAAGGTAAAAACATTGATGAAAAAATTGTATAGAGGTATGATTGGAAGTTTACTCTATCTCACCCTGCTAGTAGACCGGATATTATGTTTGTTAGTATGCTTGTGTGCTAGATTCCAATCATGTCCTAAAGAATCTCATCTAATTTCTATCAAACGTATTTTTTCGGTATTTGATTGATACACATGACTACGGCCTTTGGTTTTCAAAAACTTCATCCGTTGAACTTATTGGATACTCGATGCTGATTATGCTGGATGCAAAATTGAACGTAAAAGTACAAGTGGTCATTGTAAATTTCTTTGTAGTTGTCTTGTATCTTGGTTTAGTAAAAAGCAAGCTTGTGTGTCTTTATCCACTGCAGAAGGTGAATACATAGCTGCAGGGTAGTTGTTAGTGCACAATTGTTATGGATACATCACACCTTACTTGATTATGGTCTTAAATTTGATTGTGTACCTATATTGTGTGATAATACTAGTGCTATCAATCTAAGTATAAATCTCATTCAACATTCTAGGACTAAGCATATAGAAATAAAACATCATTTCATTCGTGATCATGTTGCTAAAAAGGATATATGTTTAGAATATATAAATACAAATGATCAAATTGTTGATATATTCACAAAGCCTTTGGCTGAGGAAAGGTTTAGTTATTTAAGAAGGCTTTTAGGAATTGCAAAATTCAATTACTAATATGTTTGTTAAAGTGTGACAAAAGCAGGAAAAATTTGGATGCATTGAGTGAAAATGGAAATCCAAACTTTGACAGAATTTTCTCGGGACGTAAAGTTCGGGACGCATGTTCGGGACGCTTGACAGAAAAGTTCGAGGTCCGAACTTTCAAACCCGGAGAAACAGAGAAGTTCGGACGCATGTTCGGACGCATACCAAAAAGTTTGGTCGTCCGAACTTTGCGGTTACAACGGTTTTTAAGAAACCGACTAGCCTTTATTCACACATTTTAACATCCGAACTCTCTCATTTTTCAAAATTTCTCTCTACCCACAAGCGTTCAAACATAAATACCTCTATGATTTCACCATTTTCACATCAAAACACTTGGATTTTTGAATTCCTAACCCTAGATACCTCTCAAAACTCACTGCTTCTTTGTTAAAATATCAAAATGGCGAGAACAAAAGGAGCCAATGTTGTAAAAGGAAAAGGGAAGGCAAAGGCCAGTGAAAGAGGACAAACTCATCATGAACCACGAAGAATTAGGGTTCCTCAATCATCCTCTGGTGTGGATAAGTTCGTTTCAATTAAGGCTGCATCAGAATTTGAAGATTGGAACAAGAATTCAAGGAAAATCATTCCTGGAAACAAAGTTGATTTTGAGAAGCTCACCAATATGGGTAATGTCCTATCTTTATTTGGTGATATTGGCTGGAGTAATCTATTGACTGTTGATGAAGAATATTATCCTTCTCTTGTGTATGAATTCTATGCAAATCTGAAAGAAGAAAGAATAGAATATGAAGGAGAAAATGTTAATCAGTGGTATTCATCTAGAGTATCTCAAATAGATTTCGAATTTAATGATGCATTGTTGAATAGAATCTGTGATGTAAGTGATGTTAGTGCTAAATATTATTCCTTGGGGCAACATTGCTATGAACGAGAACTGTTTACAAATGCTAGATTTGAAGAAGCTTTCACAAATGGTAGAAAGTTTAGGACCATTATGGAAAGGGAAGTTAAGGTTTTAGATGCAAGTGCAAGAGTTATGCATCATATGATTACAACCATGATAATCCCTAATTTTGGACACAAAACATTTGTGGGAAATATTCATATGGTGATTATGCTAGCTTTGCATGAGCATAGAAGATTGAACTTTGGATATATGGCATTGAAGCACATGTTTGGAGCTAGAAAGACTGAAAACAAGGCTCTACCATATGGAAGACTTTTGACTAGAATCTTCAAGCATTTTCATGTTAGAATTCCAGCTAGAGGGCAAAATTTTAAAAGAGGCCAAATTTATACAAATGATTCTCTCAAGAGAATGCAATTGATCTTGGATGATGAGGGAATATGGAGAACTAAAAGAGAAATCCCTCCAAAGAGAATTGAAGTAGAAGAAAGTGAAGAAAATGAAGAAGAAGAAGAAGATGAGGCAGAAACATGGGCAAGAGAAATGAAGAGTAAAAGAAGGCATGAGTCAACAAGTGAGGGAGAGCAACTTCCCTCCAAAAGAAGACTCTTTGAAGAAGAGCCTACTTCTCAATCACATCCAGCTTGATGGGGAAGGTATTGGTGCTGAAGAGGTCTCAAGAGAGAATAATATTCAAGCAAAGACTCGAACAACCACATGAAAGAAATTGAGAAAATGTATAAATTTTTTTTGAAACATTTGCTCCTATGGTGCTTTGGAAAACTGGGATGCGTTTGGAAAATAGAGTCAAGCACATTGAGGAAATATTGACAAAAAATTCTCAAAGTGGTGAAGGACCTTCTAGAACACAAGATGATAAGGATGATCAAAGCATGATAAAGATAGCAAGAAAGAGTAAAGAAGACAAATGGGATAGTTGATGAAGAAAATGATGATGATCAAAGGAATGGCAATAAGCAGGTCATGGAATCTCAAGAGAGAAGTCAAATTGCAAGAGCTAAAATAGTGACTCCATCTAATCCAGCATTTGGCCATAGAAGAGTCAAGCATGTTCGTCATCAAGAAGAAGCCGGGAAAGGACTCTGCATCAAAATCAGCATCACAAGACTAAGCTTTCTTTTCCTCTATTCTATTTATTGTTTTTAAGTTGCTTACCTGTACTGAATTTTTATCTGCTATGTATTCTAAACTTGTTAAGTACTTTGCTGTATTTCATGTAATAGTTTTTCTTTTCATGAAGCTCAATGATGAAACCTTAGAGTTGAGAGCTTCCATTGGTAATTGTCAGTCTCATTTTCATTTACCTCATCTTTGATTGATGACAAAAAGGGGGAGAAGAATGATGGAAATGATGGCTGCAATGAATGTGCTGAAATCGGCATGATGTGCATGATGTGTGTTATGCATAATGGCTATTTTGTGCTAAATTTTAAATATGCTGAAATGTGTGTGCTAATATGAGTATGTGATATACTAAATAATTTGTTTTATGGCATATTTAACTGTATTGGTGTATTTAAACTTTAAACTGGAAGATTTATAATATGTGAAGATAGAATTTTAAAGTTTGGACTTGAAGTTTGGATGCAAACCAAAAGTTCAGATGCATCCAAACTGTTTTTGCCAAAACTGATTTTTCTGTTGTTCAAATTGATTCAAATATGTTTTAATCTCTTTTTATCATATTTGAACAACCTTAGGAAAACTTATTTTCAAAAATCAAAGTCTTCATCTCACATATTTTCCAGTTTGGACTTGAAACTTAAAAATTCGGATGCATGTTCTGAAATTCGGATGCATCCATATTTGGTTGCCAAAAAGTGCTCTTTTGTTGTTCAAATTGATTCAAATCTATTTTAATCTCTTTTACTATGTTTGAACAACCTTTGGAAAGCTTATTTTCAAAAATTGAAGCTTTCATTTTACTTAGTTTAAAGTTTGGACTTGAAATGTCAGAACTTGGATGCCTAGCATCTCAAGTCCAAAGTTGTTGAAAAATGAGCTCAATCTAAGGGGGAGCATTGTTAAACTTTTACAACCTTTAAAACCTCTCTTCGAAGTTTTCTAAATACTTAAATGGTATATCTTCTATATGCTAAATTGGAAGGAAGGAGGTTAATGGAGGTTGGTTGGGCCATAGGCTCTTATTGAGCCTTTTAGATGTCAATGTGCTAAATTGGTTATTATCAATCTTTGACATCAATGCTTCTTTTTACTACATTGTCTAAATCCATCACATTTTGCATCAAAGTTTGTCATCATCAAAAAGGGGGAGATTGTTAGCCCTAAGGGCAAATCATGTAATTATGATTAGTTTTGAATAATGACAAATATTGATGAGGACTAATGTGTTTGTATGATTGAGTGATAGGATTGATGACTTGAGAAGCATGAAGTCTTATTGCCTTGAAGCTAAAATGCAAGAACAACTCAATATCCCAAATATGATTGAAGATTTGAAGAGTCTGTTCAAAATGATTGAAGGCATTGAAGACTTAGAGTGTAGAATTATTAAAATAGGTACATTCTTATGTAAACTCTACACTTGTATGTCTTGGTTTCATTTGAATGCATGAGAGAGCACAAAACTTATTTTGAAATGGTTTTCAACAAACTTTGTGATAACAAGTATGTTTTTTAAATCTCAAATGAACTTGAAAAGATCTTGTATAATCAAAGTGTTTTTGTAACGGTTTTTGTGTTTAAAAGTGCGAAAATGATGTGTCCATTCTTGCAAATGGTTTTCAATGATAACAACAATGATTTTCAGATAATTTGATTGAATTTGAAAAGTTTGGATGCAAGTTTGGACGTCCAAACTCTAGCATGGTCACTGTTTTTCCAGAGAAGTTCGTACGCAAATTCGTACGCATCAGGAAAAGTTCGGACGTCCGAACTTTTCCACACAGCTTGGCACAGTAAAATTCGGACGCAAGTTCGGATGCATAACAGAAAGTTTGGACGTCTGAACTTCACTGTTATTAGCCGTTACTAGCCGTTTTATACCTGTTGCATTTGATTTTTCACATCTATAAAAGGTATAAATTTTAGAATTTTTGTAACTCTTGAATCTTTATGAACTCCAAGTATTCCAAAAGCTTTTAGCAAACTTCAAAGCTCTCTTATCTTGTGCATTCAATTGATTATTCAAAAGGCATCAAAGTGTGAAGGTACAACATTGTGTAAACATCTACCAACAAGTGATAACATCTACACACTCTTCTTTATCTATCAATTTGTGTTGTTCTATTAGCTCTAGCAAGGTTATCTTGATAACATAAAATCCTTTAGATAAGGGTGATCCTTGAAGTTGTGATTCAAGGTTGTTTGAGATATAAAACCATTGAGTTTGGTGAGCCTTGCATTGTAAAAGTTACTAGTAGATGTTGTGAGTGTAAAACCATAGTGTGGTGAGCCTCTCTTGTAATCTGTAAATCTGGGCTAATAGTAGAGTGTTTGAAATCCTTAAGTGTAAGCTTAAGGTAGTGGACGTAGATCTTGAGGATCGAACCACTATAAATTGCTTGAGTTCTTTGCTATTGCCTTCTTCATCGCTTTTCTTTAAACTGTATCTATTTTGTCTATATAATTTGTTCTTGATTTAAAAGTATAAAAGGTTTAATTTTGTGATAATTATCCAAATATCTAATTCACCTCCCTCTTAGGTATTTCACTACATTTGGTATATTAGAATAAAAATTTTTTCACTTGAAATGTATTTGAAATTCTCTTTTCCTTTTATTGTTTGGAATGGAAAGTCAAAATAGAATGATGATTCCCTTTTGGTAAAATTATTATTCAATATCAAAATAAAATAAATTTCACAAGAAATGACTGTTAGTATATTGTATCAATAAAGTTAAATTTTACAAAGTAAAAAATAAAAATAAGGTTAATTTTAATATTTCATCTACGAAATTTTATTTAAATAAAATTTATGCTAAAATTTAAAAAAAATTAAATATTTCAATTATTAAAATATATAAAGACAACTTTCATTTTAAATCAAAATAAAAGAAGAATTATTGAGATAAATAAAATAAAATTTAAGCCTAAATTATACTTTTTCATCAAATGTTATAAGGATATAATAGTGATAAATAATATTTTAAAATTCCTATTTCTCATGAAAAATTTTTTCACATATTTTCTTTAAAATTTAATTTGAAAAAACTCTTTATATATATATATATATATATATATATATATATATATATATTTAAAATTCAAGTTAAAAGACTTTTTAGTACTTATAAAAAGTTAGAAAACGTGATTCCATTTCATTTATCAATCCTAGTTATCAAATTTATCACACACTTATATATATATATATACATATATATATATATTATATGTATATATATAATATATATAACTTTTATTTTAAATTAAAATAAAAAAATATTATCGAGATAAATAAAATAAAATTTAAACTTATGTATATATATATATATTATATGTATATATGTAATATATATAAATTTTATTTTAAATTAAAATAAAAAAATATTATCGAGATAAATAAAATAAAAATTTAAACTTAAATCATACTTTTTCATTATAAGAATATAATAATGATAAATAATATTTTAAAATTTCTATTTCTCATGAAAAACTTATTCACATTATTTTCTTAAATTTTAATGTGAATGGAGACTATTATATATATTTAAATAAACTTCCAAGTGAAAAGACTTTTACTATTTATAAAAAGTTCCATTCCATTTATCAATCCTAGTTATCAATTTTTTTGCACGCTTGTGTGTAGATATATACAATATATATATATTATTTTTTTCTACCTCACTACCTTCCTCCACGTAGCTCGTGGGCGGAGATCCCTGCTCCGTCCAACAATCGTCTCCATTCAATTGTCTTTGGGGTTGGAAAACTAGGCTTTTGGAAGAACAAGTTGGGGAATTCTTGAGAGAGCATACGAATTCGGTTTTTGCTGCAAGCGAATGCAAAGCTAATATCTCAACACCGCATCTCTTCTCCGGCCGGCCATTTCTGATCTCTCCGTCGGTTGTTGCTGTCATTTCTGATTGCCATAACTACTGGTAGGTTGTTTCTCTCCGAACTCTTTATACCTCTTAGTTGTTCTTCGTCACCAGCGTTCTATCGTCTTTCTCTCGTCCTTCTTCACCCTCCCCCAGCCCCACCTTCACGATCAGCGGTTCCGCACCGTCAAATTCGTCGGCTTCAACCGACCAAATCTTTCTTGGATCTCGGACTAGGTTTTAGCGAAGGATCGATGTTGCGTTTAACCTGGTTCATATCTATGGAGGGGGTTATAGATTTCATCTATGATAATGATACGTGCTTCTTTTTTTTTTTATTTTTTTGGTCATTCATTTTTCTTGCGGAAAAATTATGTGATAGTATGTTCTGAGGAATTCCTTTAGATTAGGATTGAATAAGGTTTGGTTTCTGATCATATCGACTGTCTTTCAGGCAATCCGAATTGGCATTTTGTATGATGGAGAGCTTGGCTCAGTTAGAGGTTTTGTGCGAAAGGCTCTACAATTCCCAAGACTCAGCAGAACGAGCACATGCGGAGAGGACTCTGAAGTGCTTTTCTGTAAATGCTGATTACATTCCGCAGTGCCAGTATATTCTAGACAATGCATTGACTCCTTATGCATTAATGCTGGCTAGTTCAAGCTTGCTGAAACAAGTGACAGAGCATAGTCTCTCACTGCAACTCCGTCTTGATATCCGTAATTTCTTGTTTTGGTCAATTTTTTTTCCTTTTTGAGTGTCGAGTTGTTTCTTAAATGTGTAAATGATTCTTACAATTATTATTCCATTCAATTTTATATGTTGTTTTGCTGGCACATGACTTGTAAAATTAGCTAATGCTAGTTCCTTCTGACATTGATTATGGGGGAGGCTAAATGCACTTCCACCTATAAATTTCTGTAAATGTTGGTAGATTCTGCAATGCCAGTATATTTTAGACAATGCTGCTTATTCATTGATGCTGACAAGTTTAAGCTTTGCTGAAACAAGTGGATGAACATAGTTTCTCACTGCAACTTTGTCCAGACATCAGTAATTTCTTGTTTTGGTCATTTTTCCTTTTGGGCCTCCGAATTATTATCAAGCTCATGGGTAATTCTTTTTTACAATTTTTCTTCCATTCAACTTTATATGTTGCTTGGATGGCACGTGAATTGTAAAATTAGCCTGGCAGAGGCTAAATTGAGTCCCTCTGAATCATCTTCTGTAATTGTTGATTGATTGTACCTTCGGGAATGCCAGCATGTGCTAGACAGTGTGTTGACTCCTTATGCATTGATGCTGGCTAGTTCAATCTTCCGCTCAAGCAGTGATGGAGCATAGTTTCTCCCTGCAACTCTCTTTCACATCCATAATTCTTGTTCTTGTCATTTTTCTTTTTAGGCCTGAAATTATTTTTGAAGTGTGCAAGTGATTCTTCCAATCAGCTTTATATGCTGATGGGATGCCCGTAATTTGTATAATCAACTAATGCTATTTACTTTGGTTCTCATTGTGTTAGAGGCTAAATTCACTCTCAACAATGATAGTTCCGGCTCTATGACATGTGTTACTCTATACATGCAACAATATTATAATTTTCACCTCAAAAGATGTCAATTTAGAACATCCCCTTTACTTCTCTAACTATTATATTGTAATATCAATGTTGCAGAATCTGAAGGATGGGTTTAGTAGGTTATTTTTTCTTTCAACAGCTTTTATGCATCCTAAGTGGAGTTTCTTGATTCTCTATGAAGGGAACTACTTGGTAAACTATTTGGCAAATAGAGGTCCAAAGCTGCAGCAATTCGTGGTTGGATCTTTAATTCAGCTTTTATGTCGAATTACCAAGTTTGGGTGGTTTGATGATGACAAATTTAAGGATGTTGTTAAAGAATCTATCAGCTTTCTTAGCCAGGTAAATTTCTTTTTTTCCTTTTCTCAATAATTGTTCTTCTAAAAGACTTATATGTCGATGGAGCAGAGTTTATAAAAGATTCCAATAAATGGATACTTGTTTATCATTAGATGAGATATCTCCTACTTGCAAGTTTGCATGATTATTTAAAACTTGCTATATTTTTACAGTGCACACCTATATATCCAGGTGTTTGTTTGTATGGCTATCAAATGATCAGTATCTCCTATTTGCTAGTACGCTTTATGAATTTAATTAACTAATCACAGATTGCTCATTGAAAAGAGATAAATGTATTTAATTCAGCATCCTATTGTATCATCAGAGAGCATAGAATTGGACAATTCAGTTGACCATCGCTTTTGCTCTTCTCATTGTTGCTTAGTTCTTCAGCTTCGAGGAATACAACTTGTTTTTCTTGTTGGTTGATGTACAGTAAAACTATTTCAAGCATCTTTTTCAGCAAGAGCCACCAATCCACTAGGTCTTTGAACCATACATGCATAAATCCAGGCAAAAGTAGCACTCCAGATTTCAGATTTACATTTACGTTTACGTTGCGTACTTTGCTGAATTGTAAGGAGTACCTGCCTGATTGGTCATTAGGTAGTTGCCGTTAATGACTTTTCTTAGTTGTCATTTTACTTTTGAGGTAAGCTGTTGACTAGTATTCTTGATGAATATCACATGCTAGGAGTTCTGAAAGAGATCCCAGTCGGCCAAACCTCTTCTATTTCACTAGCTATCTTGAACTGTACCGCTTTAAACAATTTAGCACAGATGAGCAAAATCTTGAAGATATCTCTTGCTCTTTCTTCAATACGGCAATCATCACATGTCTCTCCCCTTGAAAGTCAAATAGAATAGCCAGTTGATAAAGAATTGACATGTTTACTCTTGAATACTCACAGTATTAAGACATTTTTTGGTTCATCTCCTGCTAGCCCTACCTTCACCTGTGTCCTTTTGAATTTGCTTGTTCTTTAATCCTCCATACACAATCATTGTTTTAACTTAGCTTCAGAATATTAGACTTTTCAAGGTTCATCTATTCTAGACCACCTAAAATAACAGTTCAACCTATATATCCTGTCAGAAATGCATCAGATCTCATGCCTTTATTGGCCTCCCAAATTCCTCTATCTAATGGAATTCTTTCATGCAATTCTTTTGCTGTTTGAGGATAGGAAAATACCATGCTTCCAGGTTTCTTGTTGATTTCTTCAAGTCGACAGATTAGTTACTCGAACATTTGTAGCTAAATCAAGAATTGAAAAAGTTGGTCCTTTTAATTTCTGATTTTGAGCTGACTGAGATCTTGATCCCTGCTGATTTACATTTTCCTTGTTTCGGGTCGAGAAATGCATCCGAGACTTTTTAAGGAAGAAACTGTTGTTTCCAAAGAATCTATTCTGTTATTAACTTTCTGCTTATCAATTTCAAATCTTTTGAAAAATTTTCAGATTTTAACTCAAAATAAAATGACTTTTACCATGAATGGAACATAAAAGAACTGAGAGAGAGATGCACCGGGGGGGGGGGAGAGGGGGGTTAGATCCTTTAGCTCTCATGCCAAATGCAGTACCAGTTCATATTAGGTTGTGGCGAATAGAGTATTATTTTATAACTGCATTGTATATACATGATTATCCTAGAATCACAGTTACACTTGATGCCAGGAAAAGGAAATAAATATTTTGGACATGGGACGTGCATCAATCGAATTATAAATCTTCTACTTCGTATTTAGTTTTTGGACTGTCTTAGGAATCAACTGCATATAGCAGACTTCAATGTGCTGTTTTTGGAGTCAGACCTCCCAATTCCCTTAGTGTTTGTGGTAGATGGTTTCTATTTCCACATCTGAGGTGCTTTACATTGATAGGAGATTTCATCTGTTCCAATGTGTAATTCTTCTGTATTTGTTGATGATAATGCATTTGCACAAGTGCCACATGCTAAACTCGTAGCTTTCTTATCTGCATGTCTATGCAAGGATATCTTGTGTTTATTTGACACTTCTCTGTACTTACAGTCCGTACTGCCTAAACTGTTTTTCTGATGTGTTCATTATTTTGATTGAATTTATCAGAATGGTTAGTCTCTTAAAATGTTTTCATTTCTGTCAGGCAACATCAGAACATTATGCCATTGGTTTAAAGATTTTGAATCAGCTTGTTTGCGAAATGAATCAGGTTTGTACTTCATATTCTTGAAAACTTCATCTTGGTATGAAGAAACTGTGAGTTAGTAAGAAACAAATGCTATAGACATGCACTGATGGATGCATGAGTATTATTTGTTTCTTTAAATTTCTGTGACACTGGTTACAAGATTGTGTTTGTTATCCACTTATCAATGGCTCCAAAGTTGTAGCTATTGTTTTTCCTCTTTTAGGTTGCAATAGCTGATACTTCAACTTTTAGGAAGCTCTTAGACAGAGTAGTTTGCTAAGACAGTGAATCTGTTGGGGACTTTTCCGATGTGCAGTAGTGAATAACCTCTTGAAGAATAGAGTTACAAAGACATTGGTTTTTTAATGGAAAATATCTATTGAGGCTTTCTATGCTCTATTGGTATTGGGTAATTTTAGTGTGAAGGAATTTGGTTTTTGGATCTTTTCCTCTGTACTTGTGAATGTAAATATTATGGGAGGTTGGTTAGGCTGTCCCTTTGCTGCATTTGGTTGGCACTGTTATGGTGTTAAATACTATGGATTTGAAATATCCTTTTTGCCTCATTTGATCATTTTTGTTTTGTGATTTCTTCTTTTGCTTACATAAAAGGAAAATAGGAAAGTAACATAACAGTGTATTTCGTGCTTGCTTATTTGAGTATCCCTTAGTAATTAAAGGCAGTTGTTAATATAAATTTAATTTACTCACCTGGAGAAGCCTTGGTAGAGTAAACCTTGATGTTACATTTTGCTGTTAGAAAGCATAAACTATGGAGCTGTTTTAGCATCTGTTGATACATGATACTTCATCCAGGGAATCTTGTTTAGTATTTAGTTGTCGTGCACAAAATCCTGATCCGGTTTCTGCCGTGGTACTTGAACTTCTAGTGGTCTGAATAGTGGATAAAGTTACAACAGATTTTCTTACCACTTTCCTCAGTTAGCTACGATGCATGTCTATTTTTCTCGTTTTTATCTTTCTTTCTTTGTTTCTGTTAATTAGGTCAATGTGAAATTTAGATGTCATACTGTTAGAATACTATTGGAGGCTGAGTGATGGAATATACTCTAGATAGGTAAAATGCCAAATATATTCCTTGCTTTCTTCACATATCTGTTAAATTTTAGTTGTGTGTCAAGTCTTTGTAGTTCTTTCTATTCTTTTCTTTTTTATATTGTTATAAGCTACCTATCGTTTTTCCATATTCAATTAGCCATCTTTGCCAGTCTAGTGTGTTTTTTTTTGAATGAAGAACTTATGTCTTTTGGTGCGATGATTCTGCTACTTTTTAAAGTGAATGGAAAATTTCATAATTTTTGGTAGTAATGTGAAATTTCTTGATTTCTTAAGGAAATAGCAGAACTATTCAAATTGATTTACTTTTATAATTTTGGAAACAAAAGTTTTATTCCGTTTTCCTTCAAAGATTCACCATATTAATGATTTCAGGAAGTTTGTCTTTAAGTTAGCAAAATACTATGTAAATCATACCTCATCAGCTGATATTTATAAGATTAAGGTTTTTGTGCTTGAAAGTTGTCTTGAACTGTTTCTTGTGGTGACACTAGGAGAAAGGATTTTCGCGTCTGTTAACAATATGGGTTAGTACGTGGAGGAAAAAATTTTAAGCAATGTTGTAAGTAGGTTTTGTAGATAGGTGTAGCAAATAGCAAAGGTTGTATATTTTCTAAAGTAGCAGAAACTGAAACCATCATGAATGGCCCTCACCTAAATGAAACTGCATCTAATTGCATTGCAATTTCTAAAGCCACGGGGATACCTGAACTCAAAATGTTGTCAGCTCTTTTTATTGTTTTATTCTTTTCCTTAGACCATCCATGTTAGGCTGTGACCATCCAAATCTGAAAAGCTAAAGGAATACGTATTAGAGAAAAAAATAACATGAGTAATTTCCTTAAAGAAAAGTGCATATCTGAACCTTAAAAGTGTACTATAAACTTAGTCAACTTGGGTTAACGAACTGATAGTTTATGGAAAGACTTAATAGTGCCATCTGGCCCATCACATCCTAAAAGTATCAGCAAAATCAAAATATGACCAATCTGGATATAAAGATTTTTCTTGACGTGTAGATTTCTTTTAATATTAATGGTAAGAAACTTATTATTTGATGGGGCTAATAAATGTAGTTAATTTTTCTTTGCCATACTTGGAATCAAATAAAATGCTTAGAAAGAGAGTGCTTTTTGGACAACATTCTATAAGGAGGACTTGATTTTCCTGCAGCCAGTTATGCTTAAAGATTTGGGGTGCTCTCTGATTGATTATTTGACAATTTCTGCATTGTGCTCAAGTAGTCTCAAAGTTGATTTATTTGAAACTTAGATTTTGCAGACAGGCTGGCAAAGAGATACATCTTTGATTATGCAGATGTTGCATCACTGCACATTCTGATTATTGAAATAACAAGCTGTCTGGAATTCGCTGATTGAATTAAAATTGTTTCTTTACTGTAAACTTGCAGCCAAAACCAGGGTTGCCTTCAACATACCATCGACGGGTGGCATGCTCTTTTAGAGATCAGTCGCTTTTCCAAATTTTCCAGATATCCATGACCTCATTGCATCAACAAAAAGATGATGGTAATTGATGGAACTCCATGTATTTGATCATAACCAAATACCTTAAATTCTTTTGTTGTCGTATTGATTTATTTGTTTATTTTGTGTATTTGTTGGGTTTAAATGCAGCTATCGGCCGATTGCAAGAACTGGCACTTTCTCTTTCACTCAAATGTCTGTCGCTCGATTTTGTCGGCACATCAACTGATGAAAGTTCTGAAGAGTTTGGTACTGTTCAGGTATACATATCTATTTTAAATATCAAACATTTACAGAATCAGCATTGACCTTCTGTTAAAGGTTAACTGTGACCTGGGAGGTCACATGCTCAGTACATTAAGATGCCTCTCTGCTTGCAGGGTAAGACTGCTTTACGTATTAGTGAAAAATTTGCTGAATTGGTGAAAGGCTTGCTTATTGGGTCTTCCTTTATGTAAATAAAATTATGTAGATCTTGCAAATGGTTTTCCATTTTTATATAGTTAGAATGTCTTGCCGAATTGCAGTCATCATTATAATGCTTTTTTTCCCCCAGATTCCTGCTTCCTGGAAGCCGGTGTTAGAAGAATTTTCAACCGTGCAGATTTTTTTTTGATTACTATGCAATCTCAAAGCCGCCACTGTCAAAGGAAGTTAGTCTACACATTCCTTTGAATGATCTGTTACGTACTCATTTTTGAAGGTGTAATTGGTTGCTTATTCATTGGATCACTCAGAGGCCCTTAACAGGAATATTCATATAGCATAGTGTTCATGCACTAGTAATTAAGTTAATGAGCAACCTCATGATATTGCCTTATGGACACTTGTATTTCGTTTCCCTTACCTGCCTGATTATATCATATATAGGTAATTAGAAAATAAACTAGTGTGCCTGAACTATGACAGTAGAGGATTTACTAGATTGCTTGAAGCATATCAAGCTACAGATGATAATCTTTTCTTATGCTACAGTCCTCTTTTCTCTGTAAATTATTTTATTCCCAGTTATTTTCTTTACGTAAATTTCTGATAGATGTAAAAATGCAAACGATGTCTGTAAAACTTCACAAGTCTCATGTGATGTTTTGGAATTTCCTAAACTGTCTTCTACTGTCTGTTGGTCTTTCCTGTATTTTTAGAGTTCTGGCTGTGTATTTGTGCTTTAAGCTCTCATTGGAAAATGTTGGTTGCTCTTGCAAGGACGCTTTCTAGAGGCTGATCATGGTTCACTATACTGTTGATCTGTTTTAACGAATAAAGACAGTAGATCAAATTCTAATTAATTACAAGACGTATTTTTGATAAGGCTTCAGTAAAAATTTTTCTGAACAAATGTTGCCAAGAACATAAAGTTGGTTTTTGGGAGAGAGGTCAAAGCTTTCCTCTAAAGGGTGATTTGCATGCAATTACTAATAAAGTCATCATTGGTGGACAACATGGGAAAATGAATTGGATAACACATAAACCTGGCAAACTTCTTCAAATTCTATATCCCTACTTTCAGAAGTCAAGAGAAAAAAGAGCAGTGAATGAACAGGATACAGGTAATAAATTGGTACAAGAGAGAAGAAGTTGGTTGAAATATATATGAATCTTTTATATTTTGTAAATACACTCTTCTTAAATTAAAAGTCAATATATCTGTGAGTATCCCTGAGGTAAAGCAGTGCTATATTAAATCCAAATATTGTTGCTTCCCCTAACTTCCCGTGCATGTCAGTAGTTGAAATTTTTGGTTCATAAAACTTCTTCCTTTGCTTGTCATTATCGTGGGCAAGGGAATTAAGGATTGGCTTTCAATTGATCATTGATGTTTCGTAGTTTTAAAGGAAATAAAGCACGTTTCTCTGCCACCAGATCATGTGGGTTTTCTTATTCCACGAATTTCTGTTGATAATGAGTTGTAGATTGTGATTGCAGTTTTGACTAAGTTGCTGTGGGCGTCTTTCTTTCTTTTTCCATCTCTCCTACATTTGAGCATATATGGTCGGAGTGTATGGCAAGTTGTGCTGGTTATTATCTTTGCAATATGCTTCTTTGGCTGATGTGCCTTATACAACTCCTTCATGCCAGCCTATCTTGCTTCCAGCTAGTTTGCTATTTGAATATGATTTTGTGGGTTTTTTCATTTTTTTCTCATAGGCACTGGAGTGCTTGGTGAGATTAGCTTCAGTAAGGCGCTCTTTGTTCACAACTGATGCAACTCGTTCTAGTTACTTGGCTCATCTAATGACAGGAACTAAAGAAATCCTCCACACAGGAAAAGGTACTAGGGTCTCTGTTCTTTTGTTATCCTGATGCTATACGTATTTGTATTTTTTTAAGTCTCCATTATTATTTTCACTGAAACAATTTGATATTCCACTGTGCATTTATCCTGTTATTTGTAGTGAATCACCATTTATTGATCAACAATGACCAAAAACTTTCATTAGCCAAAACTTCATATTGGATATGATGGTGTCTACCTCCATTATCTCCTTTAGCATTGCAAATACGGTGAAAATTGTGTATATTGCTTTAGTGTACTTTCTGCTGGTTCAGGTCTTGGGACTGACGATCATGTCAGTAGTTCTGGTCACCATGTGTGTTACAGATACTTTATTATAAGATGATAGGTAGATTTGCAGACTGGACAAATTTGCATGAGTTATGAATCTCTTTTGTGGGATAAATTGTTGAATCCTTAAACTTTAATAACTACCGAGCGTATGAGAAGTGATTGAAGTTGGAGACCTTGCCAGTCCTGAATGCTTATAAGTATGAAGTATAATGTATATAGCGAGCTTAAGTTGAGTTTTGTGTATTTGACAGTCCAACTCCCCGTGTTTTATATGGAGCTTCAATTGAACTAAATTGGTCCGGTTCAGTTTTAACTAATCTAAAATGATACTATAAATGTCTTGAGTCCTTTTACTTTTTACCATGCCCTGGAAGATATCTTACCAATCACATGCCTCTGTTATGGGTGTCAGTAGTTTGTTGAAATTATGGGTGTCTTTTCTTTATCCTCATTATATTTTCTTCTTAATTTGATTTTATCTGCAATCTTTTTACTGTTCATGAAAATCCAATTCTTCTATCAGTTTTCTCTAACCAATGCTGACACAAATCTAGTATACTACAGTTGTATGTCATTGATCTTGAAATAATTAAACCTTGCTCACTTCTATGATCAATTCGAATCCTATATCAAGTAACAAATCATCTTTAAAGGCTTTCGTGCTTAACATTTTAAAATGTTTCTCTTGTGGACCTTTATTTCTCCTTTCATCCAGGAGCTTTAACTAATCCACGGTGCTTATTTGCTAATTTTTACTCCGTGATATTGCTATTAACTTTTCCTTTTTCTTCTATTAACAAATTGCATATACTTGGAGATTTGTGCTTCAATCGCTTTCTTTTCTTCCTATATCAAGTCTGATATCCTGTGTCATACATGATATTGAACTTTCTACAGGCCTTGCAGACCATGATAATTACCATGAGTTTTGTCGTCTGCTCGGACGTTTTAAAGTTAATTATCAGGTACTACATTACATGTTTCGTTTTCTAGTTGCCCTCCTGCTGGTGCATTAGTAGAGAATTAGATGCAGCATTTGTCAAAGCTGGCCTTAAAACAGTTAGGACGTTCATTTTTCTCTCCTGGTGTTCAGAGCTCTTGCTTAACAAATCAGCTTTATTGATTGCTAATTACTTGAAGTTGCACAACTTATCCCTTCCCCCATCACATAGCCCTTTGGACGTAGCTCGCCACCTGGAAAGCTTAAATACACCAACTCCAGTGGGCCTGGGTGCGGACCCCGCACTCAATCTGCTTTTGCAGTTGCAAAATTCTAGCAGTGAGCTCTATACTGAAACAGTGAGCTCTACTTGATGTCATTGTTCTGTATTCTATAGAAGTATAAGAGGAGATTCCCGGGTAGAAAAAGAGTGAAGAGCACTTATTCCATCAACGTGCCAAGCTAAAGGGCGGAATCGATCAATTGCCTTTTCCTTTTGTATGCAATTCTCGGAGAAATGATTGAATGGGCTGACTTACGACTGAACTCTTGCAGTTTCTTGTTCTTCTTATTTATTTTATTTTATCTTTTTGGTTGTAGACCTTTAAATTTCATTTTTTGTGATATTTATTACTCTATTTTGTGGATAAGACAATGTTTCATTGCAGTTGTCTGATCTTGTGAATATGGAAGGATACAGTGATTGGATACGTTTAGTGGCGGAATTCACATCAAAGTCCTTGCAGTCCTGGCAGGTGAATATTTTTTACTACACATGGAAGTATTTATGCAGTTCTCTTTAATCTAAAATGAGAGGGGCCCCAGTAGTATTTGCTGAGAATTCTAGGGTCCAAGGAAATAATCTTTTATTTTTCTTCCTTGTTACTTGCCTAGGATTCTGAAGAGACATTAGCTTTTTGCGTTGGGTTTATTCTTTTCCATCTAAGATTTGATTTCATTTGTCTTCTTCCACTGCCCCTCCTCTTGTGTCTTTGCACTGGGTTTTGAAATATGCTGTAGGATTTTGGTCCGAAATGCTTAGTCTGTTTAATTTATCTGCAGTGGGCCAGCAGCAGTGTGTATTATCTTTTAGGGCTATGGTCTAGGTTGGTAAGTTCAGTACCCTATCTGAAGGGTGATGCACCAAGCCTGCTGGAAGAGTTTGTGCCTAAAATCACTGAAGGTTTTATTACATCAAGATTGGATGCTACACAGGTTCAGCTTTCACATGCTCTTTTGTTTTCTTTCATTGAAAGATAAGACATGATACCAATAGCGATCTGTTGCATTTTTTGGTCATCTTAGGCTGGGCCCTCAAATGATCTGTCAGAGCACCCGCTAGACAATGTTGAACTTCTTCAAGATCAGCTTGACTGTTTTCCACATCTCTGTAGATTCCAGGTAATACCTTTGTTTTTCCCTACTTTGACAGTGATACTATTTCCTTTTGTCCCAAAACCCTGCCTCCCTCCCACTTCTGTGTTAACAATGTTGTATAAGTTGGCTGCAACATAGCTTGAGTTTCAATGATTTCAGTATGAAAGCTGTAGCTTGTTCATCATCAGTGTCATGGAGCCTATTTTACAAGTATATGCGGTATGCCATAGTTGTTTCACCTGTGCTTTTCATTTGGTTATTTTCTTCCTGAACCTTTGGATATCATTTTGTTTCCTTCTTTATTTCCCTCTATTTGAATTGCTTTTCTCCCTCTATGTAGGAAAGAGCACAAATCCCTACTGGTGATTCTGATGAACTTTCAGTAATTGAAGTTAAGCTCGCATGGATTGTTCATATAATTGCTGCAATCTTAAGAATAAGGCAGTCTACAGGTTGCAGGTAAATAAATAAGTCCATTTCTGATTGTATATTTAATGTTTTAGTTTTTTTAATACATCTATTTGTGCTTGTATTCATTTTTAAGATACCTTGAATGCCTGGTCTTTTGGTCTCCCTCTCTCCTTATCCAGTGTTTGCTGTGCAGCTTGGATTCACAAGAAGTACTTGATGCAGAACTTTCAGCTCGTGTTTTGCGTTTAGTTAATATCACTGACAATGGGTTACACAGTCAGGTAAACATAAAAAGTTTGTTTATTGCTTCCAGATGATATGAGAGAAGCACAATTGAGATGCTGTTTCTTCTATTCTACTATTTATAGTAGTTTCATTTATTGGCTGTTTGACCAGGCCTATATTTAAACTGGTATCAAAATACGACCAGTTCTGAGCCAGTTTCCTTTATTATGATACCATGTTAGCCTTAGTAATGATTTGTGATGACAAAATCCTTTTATTTTCAAATTAGTAGATGTGTACTATGACTGCTAGTGATAATTTAAAACAAGAAATATATAGTTTCCATATTTCTCTCCAGTTCAGCATGTCGCTAAGTTCAGGGATGGAACTAAGGGGGCAGGGGGTGGCGGCCAACATTTTTGAAAACCTTTTCATAGGTATAGATTTTTTAGCTTTATAGTCTCTGCTTTTTCAAATTTGCCCTCCAACATTTTTGAAAACTCCTTTGTACAGGTTAATATAGATTCTTGCCCCCCAAATGTCAAAGTTCTAGTTCTGTCTATGGCTAAGTTCCACCATTTGGATGGCTATCATCTGGTTGGATGGTCAAAAGTGGCAGCCTGGAGTTAGCATGTGCGAAGCTCTTGGCTGCTCTTTAGCATGGCACTTGTTATTTGGTGTTACCATGATATAATATAATTTTCTTTCTACTGTTGCAGCGAAATGCCTTAGCTGCTTATTTAATAGATGCTATCCGCTATCACTTTACTAGTCTTTTCTCTGTTTGTTTAAATCTTCCCATTAACGCTCGGGATGTTTATTTTCTTCCTCTGATGTTATTTAGTTGGCATCTTTTTTTGTTGTTTGTTCTTCCTGTTTGACATTCTCTTTGTCTAGAATATCAGTATATTAATGCTTTTAAATCTCTTAGTTTCTTAAATTCTTGCATTATCTTCAGTTGAATTTCTGAAATAACGAACTTTGAATTCCTGGACTCTTGCCAGAGATATAGTGAATTAAGCAAGCAGAGACTAGATCGGGCAATTCTCACCTTTTTTCAGCACTTTAGGAAGTCTTATGTGGGTGATCAGGCTATGCATTCTTCAAAGGTAATAAAATTCATATGCTTTTAATATTTAGATCATAATAGTTGTTGCATACCTTGATGGTCTTGTTTCCATTGCAGCAGTTATATAGCAGATTGTCTGAGCTTCTTGGACTTCATGATCACCTATTGTTATTGGATTTTTTTGTCCGGAAAATTGCTACGAACCTTAAGTGTTACACGGAGGTAATAATCTTTTTTGTGATATTTTCTCCTCTTTCTAATTCGGCCAAATCTCACTGTCTTTTTTGGAAGAGTGAGGAAGTTATTGACCATACTTTGAGCCTATTTCTGGAGCTGGCATCTGGGTTAGTTCTCTGTCACTGTATTGTAAAACATTTTGTGAAGTTTCTTTTCTGTCTTTATGTGATGATTGCTTCTTTTCCTCACAGTTACATGACCGGAAAGCTGTTACTCAAGTTGGATACAGTGAAGTTTATAATTGCAAATCATAATGTAATGCAGTCTCTACTGTTTTGATTTTGGTTTATTGTTCTTTTAAATATTTGGTTCTTATGTGTATTTTCTATTCGACCCTATGTTACAGAAGGAGCAGTTCCCGTTTCTGGAGGAGTATAGATGCTCTAGGAGCAGAACAACTTTCTATTATACCATTGGATGGTTAATATTTTTTGGAAGATAGTCCGATGCTTTTTAAATCTTCCATGGATTCACTACTTAAAGTATTCTCTCTCTCTCTCTCTCTCTCTCACACACACACACACACACACACACACAAACACACGTCTGTGCTTGCAAGTTAATAGAAGAGAAAGTGGGAGCCTAAGGAACAGGATATAATAGGGGGGAAAGGAAGAAGAGGATCATGCATATGTGCACATGCTTGTAGTTGTAGTAGTATTCTCTTCTCTCTCTCTCTGCTTTTATGTGATTTCATGCATTAAGTTGTGATTTCTGCTTGAAAAGTTCCCAAAAATGAGTGAAAAATAGGGAAAAAAATAAGGAAATGCAAGTTTGCATATGATCTCACGAAATGGGAAATTGAAAATACTTATTTCATATAATTGATTCATTTGTGTGTTTGGGTTTCATTTAGGTATTCATCACTCTGGGTGCAACACCTGATGCTATGTTTCGAACTGATACTGTGAAGTTCGCATTAATTGGGCTGATGAGGGATCTCAGGGGCATTGCGATGGCAACAAATAGGTTGGCCCAGCTTACATAAAAATAGTTCTTGATGGAAGTCTGTAGTAGTGCTAATAATAACTTTTGCTTTTTCTTTTTCAGTCGAAGAACTTATGGGCTTCTATTTGATTGGATATACCCTGCTCATATGCCTGCTCTTCTCAAGGGCATCTCACACTGGGCTGATACACCAGAGGTATAATTATAAAATATTTACCATATTCTCTGTTTGACTTGTTAAATGTGCTGCTATCTGCTCTATCTAATCCAATCAGGCACCTAAAGGAGGATTGCCTTACATTTTTTTTTTGTTTTGGGGGGGTGGGGTGGGGTTCTTTCAATTGTCTTCACCCTGCTAGCCTTCATATTTGTATATCTGTTTGTGTGCTTATTTTTCCCTGGCTAAATATTTGTGGCTGATAGCATGTGGATTTTGTTGATTGGTCAATTAGTAGCGTCTGTCTTTATTATGCCTTCTAAATACCATTTTATTCTAATGACGTAGTTCATGGCTTCTTACCCGGGTGGAAGTTCTTTTGTTATAATGCAAAGTGAAATTTAGCTATAATTATGAAATAACTGTGTAACTATGAAATGCAACTTATGAAATGTGACTGTGTAAATCCAAAGTAAAAAATAACTGTAATTATGCAGGTCACGACACCATTTCTCAAATTCATGGCGGAGTTTGTATTAAACAAAGCTCAGCGCTTGACTTTCGATTCTTCTTCTCCGAATGGCATACTGCTCTTCAGAGAAGTTAGCAAGCTTCTTGTCTCGTATGGGTCAAGAATTCTGTCTCTTCCAAATCCTACTGATATCTATGCCTTCAAATACAAGGGAATATGGATATGCTTAACTATTCTTGCAAGAGGTAATCTATTCTATTCGGTATATTATAGATTATCCGCAGTGAAAGATTACAGTGTTTGAGTTCTATATGTTTGAAGTTTAAACATTATGACTACTTGTTTTAAGATCCTTCCTTGAGCATGTTTATGTTCTCCGGCCTCCGTCTGAAATTGATAATTTTCCTTTTTGGTCAACTTTCTTAAATGAGATATTCTTTTCAATCTAAATTTTCTTGATCAGTCTTGCTTGGAACGAATGCGATGGATGTGGTACTTTTATCGCACACAAATTTTGTCACAATTCATTAAGGTTAAGGTAATAAGATAATAAATGGTAAAATGCCTTTGAAAACTGTGTGCTACTACTCCAATGGACATGCCATTGGTAATTAAGTGGGTTTTTGTTATGATTTCATGATTTTAGTTAGGTAAGATGGAGTGTGTAATGTCTGGTGCCTTTGATCGAGTTAATGCTGTCTTGCACCTAGTTTTTTTTCTCTTGTAGTAAATTCCTGTAACATGGTTAATCATTTAGTTGAACCTGTTCAGGTAGGCATTATCTTGGCCATGGGAGTTGTAGGAGACATCCATCATTTAATTGGTACTAGTGATGCTCTATTTAGTTTGAGTAGCTAAAGCTATGGATTGTTGGGAGCTTTTCTGTTTGGCATGGTGGTCAATTGTCTCTTTATTTCTTTCATGCATTTAGATGTCTTTTAGGAGGTTGGACGTATTAGATTCTCGATTTAGTTTATTAATGAACATATTACTATATAAAATGTCTGTCGAAAGTTAGAAAATAAGAGTAAATCAAAAAGAAGAGTTAATATATGTAACGGAGTCTTAAGTTTTGGTTACTTCAGTACCAATTGCATTGGCAGATGGGAAGGATGAGTTCAGTCTCATGATGTCTTTAATCATGTGGACAAGTAATCATAATCCTGGATACTGAAAGAATTCATTATAGAAGGCAAAAAGCCTGAATAAGGTCTTGTGCAATGCTGGATTTCAGGATTTCTGTCTATGTTGCACTAAGATAATTTTTTACTGTCTCATAATGAAGTAAAGTGTAATTGAAGATCAACTTCCACTCCTTTTGCCCTTCTTATAACAACTATTAACTAATGCATTAGTTTTGCCCAGTAGATGAAGTTGTGATCATTCCTCTCTCCCCCCTCACCCACCCCGCCACCCCCAAAAAAAGTTTTCCAACAAATGTTGCTATCACAGAATTTGTTCTGGTTCATTCTGCACTGATTAAATTGCCTATAATCACTATAGTATATATATTTTGTCATTCAGTTTATACTATTCTTTTTACCATATTACAGCTCTGGCTGGAAACTATGTGAACTTCGGAGTATTTGAACTCTATGGAGATAGGGCCCTTGCTGATGCACTTGATATATCTCTGAAGATGAGTCTTTCAATTCCATTGACTGATGTTTTGGCTTACAGGAAGGTAAGTAATCTACTAGAGTATTTAGATAAAGAGTAAATTTGTTTCGGCTGTCTTATTGAGTTGTTTTACAATTCCATCCTTGTCAGTTTTAGTTTTACCTGAAATTTAGCTAAACTAGAACAATATTTTGATTAATGGCAGGAAATTCTGTACATTGCATATTCTTCCCTGGTCAACTTGTAGTAGCTAGATAAATGTAAGAATGGGTTTTGCTAAACAGCAGTTATGTTTTTCTCATGAATACTTGTCTCAGCTTCAACTCTATAAATGACTATTTACTATTTTGATTCTAGAGTGAGGAAAATTAATCATGAACTAGGAATCATGTACTAGTTTTTTGTTTATTGTCTTTCCAGAACCATATCTTGGGTTATGTTCGTAAGCAAAATTTAGTGACTTTAAATTTGTTGGTCCTAAAATTTCTATATATTCTTTGTAGCGCTGTTTTCACCATAAATCTTGTCTTGACCCAGTTTACTTGATTTTTGGTTAAACTTCTGGAACCCAGCATGAGACATTATTTAGCAGCACAAATATATGATGAATAGATCTGCTAATCTTAGTCGATTAGTATTTTGTGTGCTCTGGTAGTGAACATCTATGTTCAGGTTTGGAAAATCCAGCCAGATCATATGTTTGTAAGTTGCGTGCGCAATATATAAATATATCTACTTGTCTTAGAATTTCACCTACAGTTTTCATTTTGTGTTTTTCTTTGGTGTAGTGTTCTATTCCTTTTTATCTTTTATGAAGAATGTCTTTTGACTTCCATTACACAATCCAAAAAGGGAAGGGAAAGGGCTGAGATAGAGAAGAACAGAAAATTTAATGCTAAGAGGAGAGAATAAGGAATCTAGTCTCTTCTATTACCAATGCATTTGATAAGATTCCAAATTCATATCGATAATCTTCATAATTTTGTTCCAAAAGCTTGAAAGTCTATATAATTTTGTTCCAAAAGCTTAAAAGTCTATAGCATATGTTTCTATCATATCCTTAACATTAGGTAAAATGAACTACAGCATGAGATTGCTGATTCATTTTGTGTAACGAGTTAAAGTTAACTTTCTTCCTTCCTTCAAACGTGAAATCAAGTGAAGCTTTAGTTTCAAAATTCTAAAAGCTCTCTTCTCTCCAACCATAGTCCTTTTGCTGTAGGTCACCGGAGGAGAATATTATCTTAAGGTTGCACTTGATTGATTGGATATGGATCAGGGGAAGAATTTTAAAGCAACGCACTGAAATCCATTAGTTGTGGATTGTTCTTTAGTAACAGAGAGGGAACCTTTGGAATCATTCACCTTGGAACAAATAACATGCGAGTGGATTTAAAATGTTGCCACATGATAATGTTTTTGCATTTCATCATACATAACTCTTGGTGGATTTTATTAATGATTTCATATCCATAGAGATTCGAGTCATCTAAACATTTGCAATGGATTTGGTGCCATGAGATTCTAAGGCTTTTTTGCTTATTTCTTTGATCCAAACGGATTAAATATTTGTTTCTACTATTTTGCCTCACCATTTCCTCTTGATAACTTTTTTTATAATACTAGCCAGAAGTCAATTAGCTGCCCAAGTATGTTTGTTCTGCTAACAGTTAATTAGAAGTTTCTGATACTAGTTTTTGTTGTTGCAGCTGACAAAGGCGTACTTTTGCATTTTTTTGGAGGTTCTCTTCAACAGCCATATTGTCTTTATACTGAATCTTGATACGAACACTTTCATGCATATAGTTGGTTCACTTGAATCTGGCCTAAAAGGTCTGGATAGTGGTATATCCTCACAGGTAATAATCAATAATACATCTCAGATTGAAATTGTCTTTTTGATACTCTGATCTATGGTTATTTGTTACCTGCTTTGATAATCTGCTTATGTTTATCTTACTGGATTATGTCAATAAATAATAGATGTCGTTGAACAAGTTCGCTGAGTTTCAGTGCTTGCTGTAATGGGTAGTGTCTAAATGATTAGCAGCATGTAGAATAAGATAAATATTTTAGATACAACTGATATAAAAGTCAATTTTGAATAGCAATGTAGGTTGCAGGTTTAAATAACTCCTTTGACCTGTTAATCTTTTGCTACTCGTAGTATACTATTTAGATCATGCTTTTTCCTTTTCTTTTTTGACACTATTATTGCCTAAGAATTCTTGTCTTTTGGATCTCAGTGTGCATCGTCTATAGATAATTTAGCTACTTTTTATTTCAACAACATCACAATGGGCGAAGCACCCACTTCACCAGCTGCAATTAATCTGGCTAGACATGTTCAAGAATGTCCAACTTTGCTACCAGAAGTAAGTTAAATTCTTCTATCTCATGAATTCAGAGGCGGCGGGGTTCTAATTTCACCTTTTCTAGTACAGGATCTTATTAAAAATTTTTTTTGGAGATCATGATATCCTTGCTTTACCTGTTGTGTGCATAATAAGGAAAGAAGGGGGGGGCGGGGGGGAACGGTTGTGTGCATATGGTATTTGCTGTTTCACCCTCCAGCACTCCTTTACTATGGATTATGAGATAAATGGTTTCTATTCTATTTTAATCCATGAATTAACTTAGAAAATTTTCTTCTGAAATAAAGTTATTGCTCACATGTCATTTCGATTGCCTGATAATTGACCATTGTATTGGAAACTGATAAGTAAAATTAACTATAATGACTTCTTATCTTGCTACTGTGAAATAGAATCCTCCATAGAAGAATGCTGAAGAACTATTCCTCCCTTAATTAGTGGATCAATTGATGACTTTGTTTGTCAATTTTATTTTTCTACGTGTCTAATAATCTCTCCTTCATACCCTTAATATTTCCAGCTAGTATCTTAGTTGAATATTGAGTTATTGAAAAGTTGATTGTGCAAGCATAATCTTCCAAATTCTGGTGAGATAGATTTCGAAAAAGAACTAAAATATACAAAGAAAAAACATATCTTATGTAATCTTTTGCAAAAATATATTAAAGATTAAAAGAAGTGTGTTATTTCTGCATCTGGTTTATGAAATGCGAGGGTATTTTTGCGGTCAAGGATTGTTGTATGTTTTCAAGTATATAACAATTCAAATTCAGTTACTGTGTAAATATACCTTCATGTGATTGGGTTTGATGGGGATTTTCTTTGGCTGCCTGGGGGAATGTTTTAGAATCTCTTACCTCTTTACTAGCAACTGAATTAATGGTCCTACACCAGGCAGATGCAAGAATCACAGTTTAAGATGAAGAACATGAATGATAGTAAAAAAAATAAGGCGGATGATGGTTTTAAGAAAGGAACTAGTGTTTTATTTTTGTTTGTACAATTTGTTGTAAATTAAAGAGATTAAAGATATTTATGAACATTTTGTCTTTGCAAGGATTTTCACAAGTGTTTTAGATCATTAATTTGATATGTTACATGCTAATTTGTTAAAAATAAAAATTTGTATTACTAACATTAGACTAATATACATGAAATCTTTATTTGCTTTTGTTGTATGATATTTTTAAGTGGCTATTTCATCTTATGTTTCAGAAATTTATATTTACCTTCTATCTTCTTTGATTTAGATTTGATCTCGAAACAAACCGTTTGATGGGAAAGAATTAGCGAACTATAAGAACAACAGTTTGGAGAAAGATATTGATGTAAGAACATATCCGGATATCATAATGATAAGTACAGAGGAAATTTCTAGGGAACAAAAGAAGACAGTAGTAATGGCAGATGGGATAAAGGGAGAAAGGGTACAGGTGTATCTGGAGTTCCTCTAATGAAGATGGGAGCTCCAATTTTGGTTTCCGATCAGTTCATGGTGCCTTAAATTACCTTTCATTTTGTCTCACTATTCTGTAATGTTGGCCTTTTGCTACCTCTCTTTGATTTTTAATTTTCTTTCAGATCCTCAAGACATTGTTTGAGATTGTTTTGTTCGAGGATTATGGCAACCAGTGGAGTCTTAGCAGAACGATGCTGAGCTTGATACTCATCAATGAACAGGTCAGGGTCTTTAGTGGTTTCCTGCTTTCTCCTTTTAGCTTCTCGTTTGCAGTCTACATGAATAAAATGCTTCTGCTGCTTAACTAACATACAGCTCCCCCCGCCCCCCCCCCCCCCCCTTTTTCTCTCTTTCCTCCTCTCCGGTTCCATTACCGAAGTGTATTACTTGTTGCTTTGATGGTTTTGTACACTTTCTTAGAAAAATTGATGTTTTCGATGGGCTAAAGATCTTCATATTCGTTTCAAGCACATCTAAATGCATCCTCCCCCAATCAGAAAAAAAAAGGGGGGGGAGGATAAGAAATTAGTTTAAGCATGTTTTTATGTGATCATGGTCTCAAGAAAATAAATTCAAAGGTGAAACGTTACCATTTCTGCCCTGTTTCTGGTCCTAACATTACAAATTTCTGTCTAGATATTCTCGGATATCGAAGTTGGAACCTCTATTCTTTTTTCCTATACTTCATTCTCCAGTTATTATGTCATGGTTAATTTTATGACTAATTTAATCATCAGACATAATCACTACGAGTAACTTTCCTGGGGAACTCATTTAAACATTTACATGAACCAGCAAACCAAAAATAACAAGTTGGTTCAAGATAGTTTTGTTGCTTTCTTGTAGAAGATGTGCTTCAGTTAAATTTCTTGATGATGTGTTTTAAATACTGACGAATTTATGAGGACATCACTGTTTTTGACTGCAGATTTTTACAGATTTGAAAGCTCATATTTTGTCGTCACAGGTAAGTTGTAATCTGGTTTTCTCATTCATGGTTGACTTTATCTTCATCATTAGCTATGATTACAAAATGTTTGCTTGGCAAGGTTGTCAAAGTTTCATTTCATGGCATCTATCCATCAGCAGCATTTTTTAATCCTAAAATCTTTCTGAAATCCAGATATTTAGGAGCTAGGTATTGTTGCTTCTTAAATTTAGAAAAATGTCCTGTCAAATTTTGATCAGAGTTTGGTGAATTATGCCTAATTCATTCTCCTGTTAGGCAGTTTCTGTACCTATATGAAGTAATATGATTCTTGAAAATTGGACAAGAAGAAATTTTAGTTTTTTGTGATGGGTGAAATTCCTCTGATGTTCACACTTCCTATCATGATTCAGTTGTGTGGAGAACTTCAGAATCAGTTAATTGAGATAACACATCCCCCCCCCCCCCCCCCCCCAAAACAACAAACACGTGCACAGACACAAAAGAAAAAAAAAGCCTCCTCATCTAATGCAAATAATTGAATATTTAGAATTACTTTAACCAGTTCATATCTAACAGTGGAATTTGAATACAAAATCATCTGGGACTTGCAATGATGTTCTCTTTCTTCCTCATTTTCTTTCTCCATATTTTCTGCCAAATGGGTCCCTCTGGGATTTGGTATAAATCCAAGTACAAACCATAATTTCTGATGCTTCCTATTTTACCTCAAGCTGTCCCTCTTGGAACATGTAAATACACCAGAAACATGGATCAACTTGCCAACTCCAAAACATGATGACATTGACGATTGTGATTGTGATACTTGCATACTTGATCAGTCTGTGTATACGATTTTGCAATTGAATAAGCCTGAAGAGAGAAGTTGGTAGCCCCAATTTATTAAGAACAGTTAGCAGCCTTTCAAAATCAGTTAACGGAGATATGTCTATCTATATAGCAAAAGAACTATTGCTCTGGTTGCTCTTTATGCTATCGCTGTATTTTTATGTCCTTGATGCTGGGGAGACTTCATTACTTGTGTTCTACTACTGAAGATCATATTCTCCTAAGTACTAGTTTTCTGTCATGTCATCTTTGCTTGAGTGCCTCTCAGAATTAGTAGACCATGAGATGGGTGGAAGATGAGTGGCAGATGGATGCATTAAGTTGCTGCAGATTGATGGAAGTCTGTGGCTTTTGCATTTTGCATTTTCGAGATAGTATATTTGAAGTGATTAACTCCCAAACACTAAATTGTTCTTTTTTGAAACTTTCTTGTTGCATCTGCATCTAAGACGGCATGACTCGTGCCTTCTTGAAGAGTATGTAATTCAGTTCACCACTACACCATGTGCCGCATTTCATCAATAGAGGAAATATGCACCTACTCTATTTTATATTCGCAATGTGATGCATATTCTGACTGTATAAGTTGTTACATTGCAGCCTGTGGATCAGCATCAACGCCTTTCGCTATGCTTCGACAAATTAATAGCTGATGTTAACCGAAGCTTGGATTCAAAGAATAGGGATAAGTTCACTCAGAATCTGACCATATTTAGGAATGATTTTCGTGCCAAATAGTTTGGAGCTTGTCTGGCCACCTCTACATAGTAACTATCTGGCTTTCTGAATGATATCATTTGAAGGAATGATCTTTCTGACCTGCAAGAGTATGAACATGATGTTTGGCATTTGAACCTTGGAGGCCTTGGCTATGCAGCAATTCTATGATTTTATTTGTGAAACAGGAAAAAGTAGCATTCACCGGAAGTCATTTGTGAAATAGCATCTTTAATGTACTTACCCAGGTTGAGTTGTATATAATTCTTTTGAGTGGATTAGGTATACCTAACATAGATAACATCAAGGAAGAAAATTCTCAAACTTGTGGTAGATGGAACGTGTTACGTGCTGTCTGTATATGACCTATGTAGTTTTGTGCAGTTCTGGAGGAGGATTCTAAGTGATTTTTTGTCACATTTTGCATCTGAGGTGAATGAATAAAAAAAATCATTTTATTCTTTGTAGCGGTTGAAATACTTTTGTTTTTTCTGCAAAAGTGTTCTTTTTACTTATGAGGTGCTTAAATATCAATTTCATGTATGTGCTGGTTTTCTTTTGGCAGGATAGTAGTGGTAGTAGAGTGAGCAACACTTAGTTTTCTCCTATTGCTACTGTTACCTATATATATATATATATATTGCGAACTACTGTTACCGTATCCAATGCATTATAAAAGAGTTCAATCAATGCGACAAATCCATATGATTGGATGCAAGGATACAAAATTATTGTTAAGACAAATATAATAAAGGAAAATCTTCATACTGCTTCTTAAGCTTTTAATTCCATATCTTTTATGATGCTTCCAAAAGATGTGTGCTCTGTATTTTCGAAAAAATATTAATTCGCTATGTAAGCGGGTGTTGAAAGAATATAATGAACGGTATGACAATATTGGTCTTAGAAGTTCAGTGGCTTCTTTAAAAGTTTGAAAAAAACGAAGAAACTACAAGCATATCAACAAAAAATTGCTTCAGTTAGTGGTAGTGGATGGCCGTACATTTAGTAAAACTAGCACAAAGGACTTGCAACTATTACAAGTGCTAAATTTTTTAAAAGTTATATTAGCATTAAGATTTTTATTTATTATAGTAATTTTTTTATTTATTTGATTTTTAATAAAATATTAATATCTTTTATTTTTATTTTCATGATATTTTATTATTTTACTTTTTCATTAATTGCATATGTAATTAAGTTTTAATAATTATAATTATTCCTTATATATTTATTTCAGTGTAAAAATAACAATATTCTTTCTTTTTTTTTCCTCCTGTTTTTGCATAGCTAGAGGTTAAAGTGCATTTTTCACTTAATTTTATTATTTTTATGATACTCCCATAAGATACTTATTTTATTAATTATATAATCCATTTTATGGAGGTTATATGATCTATTTATATATTTTACTACATTATACTTTTGAATTAGAAAAAGATTGTAACTTAAGTGGAGGAGTTAAAATATTATTACTTAGTAGTTAAGAACCTAGTTAAGGACTTTTATATTCTTTAATTCATATAACTCTCAGATAGCTTATAATTCAATTGTTTAATAATAATAATAATAATAATAATAATAAATAACAACAACAATTATAAACTAATATAGTACTTTTCTTTAACTAATGTAACTCACAAATAGCTCTTTTTTAATCTTTTAATAGTTAATTATATAATAATTATGATTACTTTATTTTTTTTTATAAAGTAACAGTCTTCCCCCCTTTATCTTACTTTTTATAATGCTAGAGATTAAAGAATATTTTTTTATGTTAGATTTTTTTATAATATTATTTTACTATTATTTGCTCTTGATATTTGTTTTTTTAATGGATGTTTCTTTTGAGGGAATTTTTATGGACGTAGGTACTCCATTTTTATATCCCATTATATTATATTTTGGGTTAAAATTTTGTAACTTAAGTAGGGTAGTTAATATCTTTATTGTTTAGTAGTTACAAAGCTTTCAATTAAATTTTTTATGTATAAGTGTTATTTTTTTATTTGTGATTTTTAACTAATGTAACTCCCAATTATAGTTATTATTTAATTAACAAACTAATATAATATTCCCCTCTATTTCAGAATACAAGGCTTTTTAACCCTCTTCTCCTTTATTAAAATGTTTTCTCTTTTGTGATTTTAAAAATTATTTTTCTATAGTTACCATCACTATGAATATAATACTCTCATTCTCTATTATATTAATGGAATTAGTTAAGGATAAAATGAGAAAAATACCCCCTTATTTTCTTTTTTCTTAATCTATACAAAATGTGATACCCCTACCCCTCCACTAGGTTTCACTAATGTTGAGTAAGGTACCAATGTACTTGTCGACACTGACATATGCAAGTGTAAACCGTGTCTTGAGAAACATAAGGGATAAATGTATAGTATAATACAACCAAAGAAAATAATAGCGGAAGTTATATAAGTATATAAATAGATCTTTTGTTTACAGTTTACTATAGTACATACTCCCTCTCTAGCTGGTGAGAAGGAACAAAAGATACAAGTCTTCTCAACTGCACACATTCTATACATTGTTAAAATTCTTTCACGAGCTAATATTGTGGTTAATAAGAAGATCATAGCTCAATTTCTTGGTTCAGGTCACCTAAAACAATTATTATGTAAGCCCTAAGGCCAAATCTAGTAGTTTTGATTAATGACAAACAATGACAAACATTGATGAGGACTAATTCATATGCTAATTGTGTGATAGGATATTTAAATTGAGAAACCAAGTGTTCTCATTACCTCAGAGCTATAAAACTAAGGACAACTCAAGTATGCTCAAATGATGGAAGAATATAGAGCATGTCCTAGAAAGATTGAAAGCTTTGAAGACATTAGTATAGATTTGCCTTTGCTAAATAGGTATCTTCCTTGTAAATTCTACACTTCTTGTTCTTGGAATCTATAGAATGCATAATGGAGCACAAAACTTATGTTTTAAACCTTCAAAAGCTTTGATCATTCTTGATTTACCAAGTGAATGTTAATGACTTAGTACTCAAAAGTCTTAATTGCATATTATTATATCTAAAATGATTTCAAACAGTAGTTGATTTCTAAATGTTTTTACAAAGTTTGAAAAGTTTGGATTCTAGTTTGGACGTTTGAACTGGAACCTTGGCTGCTGAATTTTTAGAGAAATTCGAATGATCATTCAGACGCATATGTCCAAATTCATTCGACTGAATTTATCCTAGCAACTTGGTAAATAGAAAAGTTTTGACGACTATTAGGATGTAGATGTCCAAGTTCGATTCGACCGATTTCTAGTCGTTATTTGAACGTTAGATTTGATTTTCAAACAATATAAAAGCCATAAATTTTAGAATTTTGGGTAGTTCTCAACACTTTAAGAATATTTATACTCCAAAATCATTTGAATATCAAAAAGGTCTCTTTTTGTCTTGTGCTTCAAGTGACTATTCAAGATTCCAAAAACAAAAAGTTGAAGTGGTGTTAGCTTTTGTCATCATCTACCAAGTTGTTGGTAATATCTTTCTTTATCTCTTCATATACTTGTTTACTCAAGGTTTTCTTGAGGATATAAAACCCTGTAAGCCCTAAGGGCAAATCTTGTAGTTTTGATTAATAACAAACATTGATATAGGATAACTTGAGTAATTGTTATGTGATAGAATTTTTGGATTGAAGAAGCAAAGTGATCTGCCTAAACTTTGTTGTTGAGATTAAAAGGTTTTCATAATTCTTTGAAAAACAAAGTGTTTGATAACGACTTATAGTTCAAAAGCTTGTTAATGACTCATCTTTTAGTCCAAAATTATTTTAAACTTGTTGGGGTTAAGTTTCAAATGCTTTTGCAAAGTTTGGACTTCAATTCGGACGTCCAAATTTGAGTCCGATTACAATTTTTCTAGCCGCTAACTTTCCAGAGAAATTCAAATGCAGAGGTCCAAATTCTAAAGATCAAATTTACTTGTGCATCACAGTGAATAGTAAAATTTGATTACTAGTTCGGACACAGTGAGTTCGAATCCGAGTTCAAACTTTACTGTTACTACCTATTACTAACTATTTTTTAAATGTTGTATTTGAATTTTTGAGTTATATAAAAGGCTAGAAACTCAGATTTTGAGTAAGATTGATGAACTTACATGCTATTATCTTGAGAACATCAAAGGTCAAAGAAAAGCTTTCATTGTTCACGCGTTTCATGTGATTATCCAAGGATTCTAAAAGCAAAAGTGAAGTGGTGCTAGATTTTTTGAATATCTACCATCTTAATTGGTAATTTTTATTCTTATCTCATCTTTACTTTGTTTAATCAAGGTTGTCTTGAGACATAAAACCCTTTTGGTGATGGTGAGGCTTGGTTTGGTTGTTCAAGGTTGTCTTGTGACATAAAACCCTTTTTGGTGGGGGTGAGCCTTGTTTATTGGTTTGGAAAGAGGTTATTGGTGCAAAACCCTTTGAGGGTGATCCTCTTGTGTAATTGCTTGACTTGAGAATTTAGTGAATTGATTAAAATCCTTGAGTGTTGACTCAAGGTAGTGAATGTAGATCTTAGGGAGATCGAACCAATATAAATTGTTGTGTTTCTTTCTCTAAACTTATTACTTGCTTTTATTTGTGATATCTTCATCTATTCTTTGTGGTTGTTAATATTGGTTGTGGACTTATTGATTGGTCTTCTTCTATCTACCACTCTTTTCCAAACACAGAAAATCTTGGAGGTTGTGAATTTGAAAAAGGGGATTCTATTAAGGAAAAAGTTTTAAAAAATTAGCCAAAAGGCTAAGTCACCCCCTCCTAGGTCTTTCAATCGGTATTAAAACAAGGGCTTCTTTTTGTGGTTTTAGAACCTAGAAGTTAAGGTCTTATAACTAATATTTCAAACTTTCCTTATTTGGATGGATCTTGTATAAACCGACCTCCACTTTTTGATGGAACAAATTATACATTTTGGAAATCTCGTATTAAGATTTTCATTTGTTCTATTGATTTTGATTTGTGAAATATTATTGAAAACGGGCCATATATACCAATGAAGTTGAAGGCTGATGGGATTACTAGAGGACCAAAGATGATGGAAGAATTTGTTGAAAGTGAGTCAAGAAGATGACATTGAATTATCAAGCAATGAATATTCTTCGTTGTGCTCTAGACGTCAATGAATACAATAGAGTGGGTGGATATGACTCTACTCATGAAATGTGGAAGCTACTTCAAGTCACTCATGAAGAAGAAAGGTCAAACGTATGTTTCATAGCTATGGAAAGTGAGGTACAACCCACTCCTTCTACTTCTACTTGTTGTGATGATGATGTTGATGGTCCTAGTGATCTTCTTGTTGATATGTATGAAGAATTAAAAAATATTTCAAAAAGAAACAAAATATGAGATAAAAAATTGATGAGTTGTTGAATGACAATTCTATGTTGTCTAGTGAAAACAAAAAGCTTCTAGATTCTATTGAGTATTTGAGTATTGAAAAGGAAGTTTTAAATGTTTCCTTACAAAACATGTCCCTTGAAAGCAAGATTCTTTGTGAAAAGATTGTCTCTTGATGTTTATTGATCATGAAACTTTGAAAAAGAAGGTTGATGACCATGCTTCATATGTTGAAAAATTTACAAAAGGGAGGGACAATCTTGATAAACTTCTTGGAGCTCAAAGATCCCCTCTTGTCAAAAATGGTCTTGGTTACAGCTATGTAAATAATGTGCTAAAATATAAAAACTTTGTTAGAGCTACTTCTACTTCCATGCCTCATACTTGTTGCACTTATTGTGAAAGACATGGGCATAAGGCCACTAGATGTTATGTGAAAATAAAAGTGGAAAATAGTGTAAAAATCATTTGGAGAGTAAAATGAATCATTACTAACCACCATGGACCCAAGAAAATATATTATGTGGATATCAAAGGTTATTTCCTTTTCTTTAGTATAGGTACATCTTCCTGCAAGATCAAGTGCTACAAAGTGATTTTTTTATAGTGGATGCTCAAGACAGATGATGGGAAATGTCTCACTCATTAGGTATCTTCAAGCTACAAATGAAGGATTTGTGACATTTGGTGATAAGAAGAAAGGAAAAATCCTTGGTGTAGATAAAATTGGTGAAGGTTTTCACCTTTCGTTAAACAAGTTTTGCTTATTGATGATCTGAAATACAACTTGCTTAGTATTATTCGATTATGTGAAAATAGTTGCAAAGTTAAATTTAAATGTGACACTTGTACTATTCTTCATAGTGTTAGTGGTATAAAACTATTTTTGTTGCAAATAGAGTTGGAAATATATATGTGTTATATCTTGATGAACTAGTTGCCAATGATGTTAAATGTCTTTCTATTCATGATAATGATGGATATCTATGGTATAGAAGATTAAATCATGTGAGCAAGGACTTGTTTTACAAACTTTCCTCACAAGAATTGGTTAGAGGATTGCCAAAAATGCGTTTTGAGAAAAATCATCTATGTGATGCATGTCAATATGAAAAACAAACAAAAACATTTTTCAAACCCAAGAAAGTTTTTTTCTACTTCAAAACCTCTTGAACTTGTTCATATGAATTTATTTGGACCAATAAGGACTACTAGTCTTGGTGGTAAGAGGTATGCGTATGTATTTATTAATGATTTTTTAAGATTTACTTGGGTACTCTTTCTATCACAAAAATATGAAGCTTTTCATGAATTTGTAAGACTTTTCAAAAAGTTCAAACCTCCCTTGATTGCAAATGGATTTATATTAGAAGTGAAAATGGGAGAGAAATTTACAATCAATATTTTACAAAACTTTGTGATGAGGATGGAATTGTTCATAATTTTTCAGCTGCCAAAATCCTTCAATAAAATGGTGTTGTTGAAAAGAAAAATAGAACTTTGCAAGAAATGGCTAGGTCTATACTTTGTGAAAATTCTTTACCAAAATATTTTTGGATCGAAGCCGTAAACACAGCTTGCTATGTTATGAATAGAATTTTTTAAAGACTTTTTTAAGGAAAACACCTTTTGAACTTCTTTTTGGTGGAGCTCCCTCAACTGCTTATTTTAAAGTGTTTGGTTGTAAGTGCTTTATATTGAATACCCATGACAACTTGGGAAAATTTGATGAAAAATTGGTTGAAGGCATCTTTCTTGGTTATTCATCTAAAAAAAGGCCTATAGAGTTTACAATAAAAGAACTTTATGTGTTGAGAAAATCATTCATGTGAGCTTTGATGAATCTAACATTTACTTTGAAATAAAAGATAAAGATGATGTAGGTACTTCAATAAATGATAATCAAACTCATCTTCAAGCTCCAACTTTGGAAGACCATGCCAATGAAAAAGAAATGATTGAGCAAGAACAAGATGGCCAACCTAGTGGTGACCAAGAGCTTCCCAAAGACTTAAGCTATGCAAAAAAACACTCTAAGGAACAAATCATTGGTGATGTCTCCCAAGGAGTTAAAATAAGGCAGTACTTCATTGACAACTTTTTCCTTTTATCTCATATTGAGCCAAAAAACATTTGATGATGCTTTGTGTGATGATTTTTGGATTATTTCTATGCAAGAGGAACTAAATCAATTTTAAAGAAACAAAGTTTGGAATCTTGTCCCAAGACCCCATGATCACCTCGTTATTGGTACAAAATGGGTTTTCAGAAACAAACTAAATGATTCGGAGAAGTTGTTAGAAATAAGACAAGACTCGTTGCCCAAAAATTTAATCAAGAATAGGGCATTGACTATGATGAAACTTTTTTTTCAGTATCTAGACTTGAATCTATAAGAATGCTTTTGCCATTTACTTGCTTTAGAGATTTTAAACTATTTCAAATGCATTTCTAAATGGTTTTATTGATGAAGAAGTTTATGTGGAACTACCTCCTGGTTTTGCTCATGAAAATTTTCTAATCATGTTTTCAAACTATCCAAAGCTTTATATGGTTTGAAACAAGCTCCTAGAGCTTGGTATGAAAGATTAAGTAGCTTTCTACTTTTAAAAGGATTTCAATGATCTCTTGCTTGTGCAAATTTATGTGGATGATATCATATTTTATGCTACTAATGTATCTCTTTGTGTTGAGTTTGCCAAGTTGATGCAAAGACAATTAGAAATGAGCATGATGGGAGAATTGAACTTCTTTCTTAGCCTACAAATCAAGCAAACTAAGGATGGCATCATCATAAATCAAGCAAAATATGCCAAGGAGTTATTGAAGAGATTTGGAATGGACCAAGAAAAGGTATTAGCACACCTATGAGACCATCAACAAAGCTTGACAAATATGAGAAAGGTAAAGATATTGATGGAAAAGTGTATAGAGGTATTATTGGAAGTTTACTTTGTCTCATTGCTAGTAGACTCATATCATGTTTGCCATGTGTTTAGTTAGATTTCAATCTTGTCCAAAAAACGTCTCATATGATTACCATTAAGTGTATTCTTCTTTATCTTTTTGAAACACATTATTATGGTCTTTGTTTGCAAATTCATCTTCTTTTTGATCTTATTGCTTATACGGATGTCGATTACGCTGGATGCAAAGTCGAGTGTAAGAGTACTTTTGGTCATTGTCAATTTCTTGGTATTTGTCTTGTCTATTGGTATAGCAAGAAACAATCTTGTGTTTCATTATCTATAGTTAAGGCCGAATATATCGTTGTCGGTAGTTGTTGTGCTTAAGTGCTATGGATGAAGCACGGTCTAGTTGATTTTTGCTTAGATTTCAAATGTGTACCTATCTTGCGTGATAATTCTAGTGCCATTAATTTGACCATAAATTCCATTTAACATTCTAGAACTAAGCATATAGAGATTAAGTATCACTTTATTCATAATCATGTAGCTAAAGATGATATATGTTAGATTATGTGTACAAATGGACAAATTGTTGACATTTTCACAAGCCATTGGTTGAGGAAAGGTTTTTCTATCTTTGAAGGAGATTAGGAATATCAAAATTCAATTACTATTGTATGCATTCAAGTGTGAGGAAAACAGGTGAAGTTTGGGCATAGTGTTCGCACGCATGCTCTATAATTTAGATGTCCACCGCTTTTTCAAAAGATCTTAGATAGAAAAGTTTGGACGCATGACCAAAAATTCAGTCGTTCAAATTTGTTGGAGTAAGAAGGGTCGGAGAAGTTTGGACACAAGTTTGGATGTAGACCCGAAACTTCGGTCATCCAAACTGCATGCGATTTTAGCTGTTTTAAAGAGAATTAAACTGTCATTCTTTTCATTCTTATTAAAACCTCTCACCCGAATTCTCCTCTCCTCTCTAAACCCACGAAATCTACTCACATCCAAACCAAAATTTCTTCCATATTCCACTATTTTCACTTGAAATATTCTACATTTTTATGTTTTAAGCCCTAGATTACCTTGAAACTCACTTCTCTTCAAAGACAACCATCATGGTGAGATCAAAGAGGGCAAGTGTTAGGAAAGGAAATGGCAAATCAAAGGAAGTTGATATTGGGCTAATAATCAACGAACTAAGAAGGATTCACACTCCTCAAACCTCCTTAGGAGTGGATCAATTTGTATCAACAAGGGCAGCCGTGAAATTTGAAGAGTGGAGTAAAAGAAATTGGAAGATCATTCCCGGACTCAAAGTTGATTTGGATAAACTCTCTAGAACGGGTAATGTTCTTTCTCTTTTTGGTGAAATGAGTTGTAGTTTGTTAATTGTAGACGAAGATTACTACCCCTCCCTTATGTATGAATTTTATGCTAATCTCAAAGAAGAAAGGGTTGACAAGTGGGGGATGATATTGTGAAATGGTATTCCTCAAGAGTGTCCCAATTTGATTTTGAATTCAATGATGCCTTAGTCAATCGGATTTGTGAAGTAGATGATAATGGGGTTAGATATTACTCCTTGGGACAACATTACTTCATTCAAGAATTGTTTACAAATGAACGATTTGAAGAAGCACTAACCAATGTTAGAAGGTTTAGATCAATTAAGGAAAAGGAAATCAAGGCTTTTGATACTAGGGGACTAGTATTGCATCATATGATAACCACAATGATAATTCCCAGTTTTTGTCATAAAACATCCATTGGAAATATGCATATTGTGAAAATGCTTGTACTTCATGAACATAGAAGGTTGATTTTTTTATATATTGCTTTGAGGCACGTGATGGGAGTACGAAGAATTGGAAACAAGGCCTTGCCTTATGGAATGTTGCTTACAAAGAGTTTCATGCATTTCCAAGTCCAACTTCTTTGAATAGGACAAGCCATCAAGAACGGAGAGGTATATACAAGTGAATCTCTCAAGAGGATGCAACTATCTCTTGACGAGGATGGCACATGGAGAACAAAAAAAGGAAACACCATAAGGAATGAAAGACAAGAGAAGAGTGAAGATGAGGACATTGAAGAAGAGAAGGAAGAAGAAGAGAAGGAAGAAGAAGAGGAGGAAGAAGAAGAAGAAGCTCAAGCTAGGGAAATGAAGACCAAAAGGAGGCATGAGTAACAAAGTGAGGGGTAGCAACCTCCTTCCAAAAGAAGATTGTTTGAAGACATGCCAACTCTTCAATCACATATCAATGTTGAAGAAGATTTAGTGATGAAAGGATTACTAGAGGAGACACAATTGTTTCCAAGGCATTTCAAGAATCTCTAAACAATCACACCAAGGAGATGGAGAAAATGTATAAGTTCTTTGAATCCTTTGCTCCAATGGTCCTTGGAAAGCTTGTTGGATTGGAACTAGAGTAAGAAATATAGAGGAGTTATTGATGAGAAACTCTCAAAGTGGTGAAGGAACCTCCAAACTTCAAGGAGAAGAAGAAAAGAAAGGTGATGATGAAGATATGGAGGAAAAGAAGGAAAAGCAAGTTGAAAGATGATGATAGTGATAATGAAGAGGAAGGAGGAAGTAGTGAGGATGATGATGATGACAATGGAGATGATTTTGAATTAGTGGCTAGATAAAGTGAGAAAAATGAAGAGGATGAAGGCATGCAAAAAGAAGAAGAAGAGAATGAAAAACAAGATCAAGAAAGTGGAGATCAAGAGAAAGTAGGTGAAGAAGGAAGCTTGATTGAAAAGCTCCTTTACCCAAGGAAGTGTCAAAGATGTTGCAAAGAAGAAGGGATCAAGAGATCATCACGATTAGCTACAACTCCAAAAAACAAAAAACTTGGTCAAACTTTGCAAAAAATGCCAGCTACACTCAAATATCTATCGAGCCACAAAATACCAATCTTTGGGAAACCCAATCCCCTTTACACAATAGGAGATGGATCTCTTGGGACCATTCCCCAAAAAGCGCTTGAAGGGCGTAGATCACTTAGTAGTAGCAATTGATTACTTTACTAAGAGGGTTGAAGTTTGAGCTTTGGCTACCATTACAGACTGTAAAAGTAAAAGTGTATTTTTGGAGAAAATTATAACCAACTTTGGAATCCCATGAATCTTGGTAACAAACAATGAGAAGCAGTTTGATTCTAAAGAATTTAGAAATTCTGCAGTGAGTTGCATATAGAGTAAAGGTTCACCCTGGTAGTATATCCACAACCAAATGGGTTAACATAGCTGACCTATCAAACAATTCCATAAGGGTTAAAGAAGCAATTGGATTGGGTTAAAGGAAAATGGTACGACGAGTTACACAGTGTATTGTGGGCATATCGTACAACCCCTAAAAAAAAGCCATTGGGGAATCACTATTCAATTTATGCTTTAGGGACAGATGTGGTAATCCCATTAGAGTTGGGACTCCCTTCTGAGTGTCAAGAAGTATTCAGCTAGGAAAATAATGATTCTTTGTTGGCAGAAGACATGGTTTTAGTAGAAGAAGAAAGGTTACATGACTCACGATTAGAGGAATAATATAAACGAGTTAGTGGCTAAACATTACAACATCCGGTAGCTTCCTAAGTCATCCAGGGAAGTAGATCTAGTATTGCATAAAAAATGAGGCCAGCTGAGTAAAGCCCGATAAGAACTTAGATGTAACTTGGAAAGTACTATATGTGGAGTAGGATCACGTAGGCTATGAGATGTAGAGGATCAGAACTTGCACGACCATGGAATGTGACCAATCTACGGAAATTTTACTCGTAAGTTTCATATTTTATATTATTACTTTTATGAGTTTGTGTTCTTGTGTTAACTTCTGTAATACATTATAAAACACAAAAAATGATTAAAATGCCATACGTTTTGCTAATGAAACCATACTTTTATTGCTGGCCATTACAAATATAACTAAAAACACTAGAAGACACCAATAGAATCATCAGAGTCACTAGAATCCTCGATAGTAGAGAAATATATTGGCTCTCCTAGAATAAATTACAGATACGGTGATCTAGCATAATGAACACGAGTAGCATAAGGAAAAAAAGCTTAAAAACCCTCTGAGCATGAGGGAAAAACATAATAGAAAAGCATCATAACGCCTATTTTCACCATTAACCTCCAAGGTAAGCTAGATTCGAGGATAGGAGTATGATCCTACAGCAACACGTACACCTAGGTCATCAGCGGGCGTCTCTCAAGCTTCTCTCTTCTTGAGTTACACAAGCGTGGCAGAGACAATCCAATGTAACCTTCAAAACCTTACAGCCATTGCTACTTCCGCGATAGATCGATTGGATGAATGGTTCCTTTGTTCGTAGAAACTAGGCAAATTAGGGGCACACGACATAAGACAAAGCAGGAAGAGAAGTCATAAGAAAGAATGGAATTTGAAAATCAAGGAATAAAAATTTTGAAATGATGATATAAGAAGCTGCGAGTATCCCCTTAAATAAGGGATAGATAAGCCTTGATTATGAGTAGAAAAAGTGGCGATCAAAGAGACATCAAGAAACTGTGTAGACAAAAACCCTAAATGTGCCCTTAAAAAGGGAATATATGAGCCTCAATTATGAGTAGAAGGACAACAGTTCGATTACCAACACAAAGGGAAGAGGGAAACATCTAGCCCAACATGCGTAAAAAATCACTCATGAGCAGAGAAAGTAATAAGTACTCAGAGAAAAGATGTATATGATTTGGACTGTAAGTATTAAATCAAAAAATTGCGCGAAAAGTGTGACCCAGTAGAAAATCCAAAAAAAATCCTAGCGCTAAAAAGCAAGCTAAAGCAGTAAACATTAAAGTCTAAGTTAACATAGTTAGCAAAAACAGAGACACTATATAGCACCATCCACGACGATCAAGATTTGGAACCGATGTAGACTAAGCTTGGGAAGCAAAACTTGGGGTTGAAGAAGAGGACGACCAAGGAATTGTGGCATAGACACTTCAAGAGAGTAAAGTGCTCGCATGTTCTCTGGTGTCTTGAAGCTCAAGTATTGCTCTTTCACCAAATCTACAACTTTGTTTGTAGTAATGTGAGCAAGGGGCCCAAACAAGTGGTTGAAGAGTGCTTCCATATCTTTACTCATCATGAAGGATCTTTGAATCTTTTGGATCACATGAGCCCAAAGCGTAACACTTGAATCTAGGAATTGGTTGATGGTACCCTTCAACCTTTCTGAAATATCACGAGCTTTAGTAAAGGTACTCTTAGTGGACTCCAACTCTTCTCGGAGCTTCACGCTTTTATGTTCGGCAGCCCTCTTTGTGGCACAAACATCCTCAATCTCTCTCCTCATGTCCTATGCCTCCTTTTCCATTTCCTCATTATGCCAAAGGACAACATTCAATCGTGATCGAAAGCGCTTTGCCTAACCAAAGTGTTGCTAAAGGCACAAGGCAAAAAGGGGGTTAGAGCCTTGAGAAGCAAGGCATAAAAAGGAACACATTTAATATAAAATGTTTATGAATATTATATATGTTCTTGAATATTAAAAAAATACAATAATAGATAATCATAAGTAGAATCATTAAATGAAACAACCAAAGACTAATGCCTAATAATCATAATCATCAAAATCCCCTAGAGAAATGTCTTCAACTTGATCATCTTTTTATAAAAGAGTGTCTTCATCTTCTTTCTCATCTTCATCAAACTCATCAAAACTAGGAACATTTGGAGATGATGAACATAAAGTATAAAATGAAGATTGAGAATGAGAAGCACTAACTAACTTTTGACCAAGATGAGTGGCGCGGTTCATTTACTTCAATTTCTTAAGAAACTTCAAACCAAGTCAAATCTGAATCTTCAAACACTCGATCATCATTTTCTAGCCCAAATAACTATTTGAAAGACCTAAGAGGGAGTGAATTAGGTCTTTGGCTAATTTTAAAAAACGTTACCCTTTTGGCAAAATTAACTTGGAAGATGATTGGAATCAAATAATTCACAAAATATGCAAGTAAACACAATAAGATTAAAATTTAAAGAAAGTAGACAAATGAAGGGACAACATAAGTGATTTATAGTGGTTCGATCATACAAGATCTACATCCACAACTTTGAGCACCCACTCAAGGATTTTAACCAATCTCAACTATAATTTCAAAGTTGATCAATTTCTACAATAGAGGCTTTAAGGGTTTTACACCATAATCTGTTCTCAAATACAAATAATCAAGGCTCACCCTAACACAAGGGTTTTATATCAACAAGATAACCTTGAAAAAACAAGAAGATGAAGTTTGAGATAAGAAAGTTAACAACAACTTGGTAGAAGATGACAAATTAGCACACTTTCATCTTTTTGTCTAAGGAATCTTGATTTTGAACTTTTTTACAACAAGACAAAAGATAACTTTTTGATAGATATCAATTAGGAAGCGTAAGGAATCTTTAAAGCTCAAGAACTACCAAAAAATCTGAAGCTTATATCTTTTATAAGGTTTGAAAATCGAATACAATATTCTAATAATGGCTAGTAACAGTAGAATTTGGACGGCTGAATTCGGACATCTACGTCCCAATATTCGTCCAAAATTTTCTTTCTTGAAGCTACCAGGGTAAATTCAGCAGATCATGAGTTCAAATTCGGACATTCGAATTGGAGTGCTGAATTGATCAAAATTGGTCAAAATGATTAGAAATCAAGCACTAGTTTGAAATCATCTTGGACTATGAGATTGATCATTTAAAAAGCTTTTAGTCCAAAGGCCATTATTGAGAACTTGGTAAAAACATTTGTAAGATAGATCATTTGTAATTTAAAACAATTTTGAAGTTCTCTTGAAAGAACTTTTAGATTCCAAAGACAAAAGAGTGGAAGGTTTACAAAGATATACCTATAATGCATAGTAAACCTACACTAAGGTCTTCAAAGCCTTCAAAAATCTTGAATAAACTCTAACCACTTTCATAAACTTGAATTGTTCATGAACTTTTGGGTTCAGGGCAATGAGACTTGCTTTCTTCTCAATCTAAAAATCGTATCACATAATATATAAGAATATTAGTCCTTATCAAGATTAATCACTATGATTTTCATAGGACATTGCACTTATCAATGCTTGTCACTAATTAAAACAACATGATTTGCTCTTAGTGCTTATAATCTCTCCCTTTTTGATAACTACAAACTTTGATGCAAAATGTGATGGATTTAGACAATTTAAGCACTAAGAAGAATTTATGTCATGTGCTATGTGAAGATGATACCATTTGAGAAATACCACTTGAAAATCAAATTTACACATATTATAGCAAATTGACATAAACATGGCTCAAAATGAGCCTGTGACCCAACCAACCTCTATAAGCCTCCATCTTTCTATCAAACTAGAAGATATAGCATTAGGAAAATATAAAAATACTTCTAAGAGAGGTTTTAAAGCTTAGAGATAGTTTGTAAATCTCCCCACTTAGATTGTTCTCATTTTTCAGAAAGTATTTAAATTGTGGACTATGAGTCTAAACTGGAACATATCCAATATTATGAATGTTTGAAGTGAAATAATGCTTTCCTAAGGTTGTTCAAACATAGTAGAAGAGATTAAAATAGATTTGAATCAATTTGAACAACGAAAGAGTAGTTTTTGGCAACAAAATATGGATGCATCCAAATTTTAGATCATGCATATGAAGTTCAAGTCCAAACTTTAGGCAAAGTTGTCAAAAAATAGATTTTTCAATATAAGTGCTTATAACTAATCACATAATCATCACGACATGGTGATCAACTATAAAACACACTCATAATCTTACACAATTGATGCGTAAATCAAGATCATCATCCTAAAAATGCAAAAATGCCAATAATCATCATTATTCCCTTTCAATGAGCACACATCAATAAGCCAATATGCCACATTTATTATCATCTCAAAGTACATATTTTGCATAACACTTCTTCTCCCTTTTTTTGTCATCAATCAAATGTGGGGGTGAGGTAAAGTGAAGCAAATATGAAAACATAAGCTCTCAATACTAATACATCATCATTGAGCTTCAAAATATCACAAGAACTAGAAAGGCACATTAAAGGTCAAAGCTCGAAAAAAAAGCAAGAACTTTTCTAGGTAAACCGAGTATAAATTAAGCATTAGCTAAATAGACTACACAAAGTATATAAGTAAATAGATTGAGTTGAGAAAGCTTAGACTTTTTTTCGAGCCTTCTTACTTCTTGTCGGATAATAGCCAATTGAGAGGATTTCTTGTATTGCCTTTTCTTGATCACATGCTTCACTCGTCCCATGCCCAAATGAAGTGGTGGATGGTGAGATAATTTCAACTTGCTCAATTAGGCTTCCTTCTTGTCTCCTTTCATGGCTTTCCCTTTTTATTCCTCTCGTACTTCTTCTCTAGCTATGGCCTTGAAGTTACCTCCTTACTCATCATTTCTATTATCATTCTCATCATAACCCTCATCGTCATTGTCATCATCCTTTCTTTCTTCCTCGCCTTCACCACACTTCTGTGTGTTTCTAAATAATAGATCCTCTATATTTTTCACCCGAGTATCCAAACCATCTAACTTACTCAATACCATAGGGGGAAAAAGATTGAAAAAACTTGTACATCTTTTCCATTTCCCTTTTATGGTTATTTAAGGCTTCTTGAAACACCTTTTGCTACTATGGTGTCACCGCTAGTTACTCCATCGAGTAGGCTCATTTCCAATATCTTCATGAGTTTGGGGGAGTGGACTCTTCTTCAAATAACCTTCTCCTTGATTGAGGTTGCTCCCCCTCACTAGAGATTTCGTGCCTTTTTTTTTGTTTTCTTTTCTCTTGCAAGCATTTCTTCTTCAGCTTCCTCTTCCTCTTCATTGTCTTTCTCTTCTTGTTTATCACTTTCTTCCTCCTCATCTTCATCGGTGTCTTCCTCCTTTCCTCGATCATCCCTTGTAGCCCTCCTCTCACCTCTTTGGGAGGAGTTTCCACACACCATCTTTATCAAGTATCAATTGCATCCTATTGAGGGACTCATTTGTATAGATTTTTCCCCTTTTTATTGAGTTTCCTCTTCCGAGAAGCTTGGACATTGTAGTGCTTTGACACCCTTGTCAAGAGTCTTCCATAGGGCAGGGCTTTGTTTGTTGTCTTTCTAGCACCAAACATGTGCTTTAGTGCCATGAACCCAAAGTTAAGCTTTCTATGCTCATGTAAGGCAAGCATCACAACCATATGCATATTTCCAATAGATGATTTATGTCCAAAATTTGGTATAATCATGGTAGTGATCATATGATGCATGACACGTCCTTTAGCATCAAAAGCCTTAATTTCTCTTTCACTAGAGGTTCTAAATCTCCTACCACTTGTAAAGGCCCCTTCAAACCTCTCATTGGTAAACAACTCTATGTATATAACAATGTTGTCCTAATGAGTAATATTTCGTTCCATGATCATCAACTCCACATATGCGATTCAACAAGGCATCATTAATTTCAAAATCTACTTGTGACACTCTTGAAGAATACCATTAATCATAGTGCCCCCCAACATGCTCAATTCTACCTTCCTTTAGATTAGCATGGAATTATAGACTAGAGAAGGACAAAAAATCTTCATCTATACTAAGTAGATCGCCTCCAACTAATCTCACCAAAGAGAGAAATTACATTACTCATATTGGAGAGTTTGTCCATATCCACTCTATAGCCTGTAATGATCTCGCCTGCTCTCACTGTTCCATTCTTCAAATTCAATAGTCGCTCGTGTAGATACGAATCTTTCCATACCAATTCTTGATTGAGAAGTCGAACCCACCTTGGTTCATTAACGATGAGTCCTTTGTCCCCCCACTTTGGATTTTTCTTTTTCCCCTTCTCCACATTTGGCCTCTTTGTTTGAACCATGGTGAATTTTAATGAAGAAAGATTGATTTCAAAGGCAACAAAGTGTGTAGACCACAAACATCATGTTCTTTTTGAAGAATAATGGAGAAATTTTGGTTGAAATTGAGTTGGCCAAGAGGCTATGATGTGGTTTTGAGAGGAAATGGAATTCGGATGGTTAGAATGAAGAATTTGATCGGTTGAACAGTTTAAATAACTGGCTGAAATTGTGAAATTCAGACTGATCGAATTTTAGGTCTTCGTCTAAACCTACGCTCTAAATTTCTTTATCTCTTCATTCAGTAAATTGAACAACCAAAATTTTAGGTCATGCATCCAAACTTGCATTCAAATATCTCAATTTCTTCAATTTAACAAATTCGAGACGACCTAATCTTTAGGTCTTGCATCCGAACTTGCGTCCCGAATTTTTTTCTATTTTTACCACACTTCAACACACACATCAGCTTTGCAATACCCAAACTTCTTCTAAGGTAGCAAAAACTTTCCTTGGCCAAAGGCTTGGTAAATATATCAGTAATTTGATCATTGGTATTCACATAGTAAAAACAATATCACCTTTAGCTACATATCTCTAATGAAATGATGTTTGATCTCTATATGCTTAGTTCTAGAATGTTAAATGGGTTTTATGCTCAAATATATGGCACTAGTGTTATCACATAAAGTAGGCACACATTTAAAATCTAATCCAAAATCAAGAGATATGTGGTTCATCCATAGCACTTGAGTACAACAACTACCAACAAAGAATATATTCGGCCTCGGAGGTAGACAATGACACACATGCTTAATTTTTACTATACCATGGCACAAGGTAACTACCAAGAAATTGACAATGACCACTAGTACTTTTTACATTTGACTTTGCATCCGGCATAGTCTGCATCCGAATATGCAACAAGGTCAAAAGAAGAGATTTTGAAAACCAAATGCCATAATAATGTGTATCAATCAAATAACAAAGAATACATTTTATGGCAATTAAATGAGATCTTTATGACTAGATTGAAATCTAGCACATAAGCATATGTCAAACATAATATATGGTCCACTAGTGGTAAGATAAAGTAAACTATCAATCATGCCTCTATATACATTTTCATCAACACTTTTAGCTTTCTTATCTTTATCAAGTCTGGTGATGAACTCATTGGAGTGCTTATACTTTTTGCTTGGTCCATACCAAACCTCTTCAAGAACTCTTTGGTGTACTTGGATTGATTTATGAAGGTGCCATCCTTGGATTGCTTGATTTGTAGCCTAAAAAAGAAATTGAGCTCTCCCGTCATGCTCATTTCGAACTCACTTTACATTAACTTGGCAAATTTCTCACAAAGAGAAACATTAGTAGCTCCAAAAATTATATCATCAACATATATTTGCACAAGTAAAAAAACATTGTTGCAAGAGGTTTTTATGAAAAGAGTATGAAAGACCTAAGAGGAGGGGTGAATTAGGTCTTTGGCTAATTTTCAAAAACTATTTCTTTTTATAAATTGAGTTAGACCAGATTATGATTACTTGTTTCAATGAGATAATAATTAAATCAATGACAAAGGAATAGACAATCTAAGCTAGATGGGACACTAGCAATTTATGAGTGGTTCGATCTCTTCAAATTCTACGTCCACTACTTTGAGCCTACACTCAAAGATTTCAATCAATCTACTATATTGCTCAAGTTCAATAATTACATAAGAGGCTCACCACACAATGGTTTTACACCAACAACCTCTTTGGTAATTCTACACACAAGGATCACCCTACCTAAAGGATTTTAATCTACAAATAACCTTGAATCAAAATTTCAAGGATCACCCTTACCTAAAGGATTTTATGTTTACAAGACAACCATGTAATGAGCTAGTAGAAAACGAAATTAAATGAAGAATGGATGAGATGTTACCACTTCTTGGTAGATGGTTACATAATATAGAACCACTTCACTTTGTTGTCTTTGGTATCTTGAATGATCTCTTGTAAGCATAAGACAAAAGAGAGCTTTGATGTTTGCTAAAGATTTTTGAATGTTTACATTTCTCAAAGATTCAAAACTTACAAAAAATTCTTGAGTTTATGGCTTTTATAGAATTCA